>VYZU01056199.1:14581-215614 GCA_013401355.1 Ceyx cyanopectus | reverse complement strand
CTGTGAGAACCCCATCAGTGGAGTCAGCCTCTAAAATAACCCACACCTAACACTTCACAAATTGAAGAAATAATTACAGAAATTCACCTGGACATCAGTACTCGGCAGTACTCTTAATGTTTCATTGAACTGATTTGTTTTCATGGAAAATTTTGTTGCTGAAGAAAACTTCCCTAAAATAATCTCTGAATGTACACCTTTTACATTTCAGCAGCTGAATTTGTTACTTACACCTTTAAAGTATTGTTTAGCAAGGCCAAGAAGTTTCCAGACAGCCCAGCAGCATTTTCAGACTGGTCTGTTAGAAACTTGTGTTCTAAGGCTCTGAGCCCCAAGCCTCACAGTGTCCAGAGTTGCCCAATTTACCATCCCAGCCTAAGAACTACTGCATGAGGTTTGTAAGCCACATACCTGTGAGGAAGCCAGGTCTCTCCCATGGAGAATTCCTCTAGGAGCTCATCCCAGTGCTGAAGAAGGCCGTGCACATCTGGCTGCACCAGTGGGACAGAGATACACTGTTCCCAGCCCGCTGCCTCTCTCACGACGCCCTCGGCGCTGTAGTTGTAAACCACGCCTGGAACAGCCACGGGGGGGATCCCAGACACAGCCTTTCCTCTAGCCTTTAAGTCATTACATCTACTACTGTTTTTCCATACTGCTACTCCTAGTGCAAGATTTTGCATGATAAGAACTTGATGTGATTTTTAATGTGACTTTTTAGAATTTTATTTGTTTGCTTTTTAACTAACAAGCCCCTGAAAGAAGGTTGGAGCCAAGTGGAGTCAAGTCTCTTTTCCCAAGGTGGATGTAACAGGACAAGAGGAAACAGCCTCAAGTTGCACCAGGGGAGGTTTAGGTTCGACATGAGGAACAATTCCTTCCCCACAAGGGCTGTCAAGGCCTGGCCCAGGCTGCCCAGGGCAGTGGTGGAGTCCCCATCCCTGGAGGGGTTTCAAAGCCCTGGAGATGTGGTGCTGAGGGACATGGTTTAGTGGTGACCTGGCAGTGCCGAGTTAAGGGTTGGATTCAATGATCTTAAAGGTCTTTTCCAACCACAACAATGCCAGGATTCTATCCTATTCATTAGATGTATTTTTAGAATTAACATTAACCGTGTGTAAGTAAAAATTTCCTGTAACCTCTTAAAGAACTTAAAAAACTGTCTACCTTTGTATTTCCCCATGTCAGGAATAGAAATCATTGCAAACTCCTCTCTGTGCACTGTATTGCTTTCTGAAATAACTGCTACAGACTTTGTTCTCCCTCGGGCAGCAGAGGCAAAGCTGCACCGGGCATACAGTCCAAATGCAGGTATGGGAGGTGGGCAGCAGTTTGGAAGGTGACCGAGAGCGCTTTTTACCATTACTATTGGTTATTCCAACGTGGAGGTCCCCGTTCCCGTCGTATCCTCTGGAAGAAAACAGTGGTGTTGGAGGACGGGGCAGAGGGTGACCCTGTTCCAACCGCCCCGGCACGGGCTCTTTCTCAGAACAGGGGCCACTTCTCGTGCCGCCTGGACCCAAGATGCGGGGCAGGAGGCAAAAGCTGCTGAACACCTGGCAAAGGCGGTGTCGTTCCCAGAGAGGAGCCTGCTGCGGTCACCCGAGGGCAGCAGAGCGCGGGGCGGCGGCGCAGCCGGGCCTCGGGACCCCTCTCCAAAAACCCTCGAGACAACTCTGACAGCTGCTGCGTTTTCCCCGGGCCTTCCCTCTCTGCCTCACGGCCGCTGTCCCGAGAGCCGCCTCTCCGCTGCCTCCCCCAGCGCCCGGACCCCACCCTCCCTCGGCGGCCCTACCCGAGGAAGGTGCCGGCGGTGGGCCGGAGGAGGAAGGTGCGGGGCTGGCGGTGACCGTGGCGGAAGGGGCTGGGGAGCCGAACGGGGGCGGCGGACAGCCCGGCGCCGCTCAGGGGGTGCCCGCAGAGCGGACAGCGCTCCGGGGCCCGGCGGCAGAAGATGGCAGCGCCGCAATGCCGCACCCGCACCAGGGCGGCATCCGCCATCCCGCCGCTCCGCTCCGCTGCCCCCCGCCTCTCTATGGCCCGGCCTAGCACCGCTCCGCCCTCGCCCCGCCGCGCCTCTGTGGTACGGTGCGTCGGTGAATACTGTCCGGGCGGGCCGCCGGAGAAAGAGGAGAGTGGAGGAGCGCGTTCTAGTCCCGCCCTTCCTCCTCACGACTCAGCGGAACCCCGGCGCTTGGCAGAGGGAGCCGGCCGGAGCGGTGGGGCTTGGCCGAGCCGGGCTAGGCCAGAGTGGGGTGAAGATGAGCACGAAGCAGGTGACCTGCAGGTGAGCGGTGCGGCCCGGCCCGGGGCCCGCCACCTTCCCTCTGGGTGGCCCCGCCGAGCCATTTGAGGCCTGCTCGTGGCAAGGGTAAGGTCGTGAAGGCCGGCCCGCCCCGTCCCGGTTCTCCGTGCCTACCGTGGCGCTGAAGGGACCAGCCGGGCCCGGCCCGGTACGTTGTAGGTCTGGCGCGGCCCTGTCCCCCGGCATAAGCCGCGGGAGCGCTCTTTCCTCCTCCCGGAGAAGCCCGGCGTCGGCAGCGTCCGTCGCGAAGTCGGTAATGGGTCGGGTGCGTTTCTCGGGAGGCGGCGGCTGTTGTACGATGCCTTCTGGTGCCGGGGGCGGGGAGCGGTGCCGGGGCGCGGTGAGCTGCTGCGCTCCGCTGCGTGCAGCCTCCCGGCGGGGGATCTTGATTCCGCAAGAGAAGCGGGGCCGGGTTTTGACAGAAACACTTCTCAGAGTTACCCAGGGGAGACAGACCCATTCTCGTGCTCCCCTTCTCCGAGCAGACGGCTCTGAGCAGAACCTTCTCCCCCAGGTACTACATGCAAGGAGTGTGTCGGGAGGGCAGTAAGTGCCTGTTCTCACACGACTTATCTACGAGCAAGTCCTCCACCATCTGCAAGTACTACCAGAAGGGACAGTGTGCCTATGGATCGCGGTGCAGGTAACGGCCTGGCTCTCCTCACACGAGTGAGCTCAGGAGAACTGGGCGTGGTAACCGTGTGCAGTCGGCTTTAAACCAACCCCAGGGAGTCAGAGATCAAGATAAGATGGGGAATAAATAATAAAGACGAGCTTTTTCTCCCAGTACAAAAAGCAGATTGTGGATCCAGTGTTACAGCTGAACTCTGTCTTGGCTTCAGCAATTATGCTACTCTTTAGAAATTGAACACGGTTTCACATGCTCTTCCATCCATTTTTTACTGTAATAGAAGCCAACTCTAGAGCCTGTAACCTCCCAGGGAGTGCTGCTGGTGCTGATTCCTTCCCGAGTTAGCGGGGTGGTCAGCACTGTGCCTGCGGCTCTGAGGCAACTCGTGGCCTCCCTCCTGCAGGTTCCAAAGCACAACTTGGAGCAGGTTCAGCTCGGCATAAAGCTGAGTGTTGTTCTTGCACTCCCTTGGGGTTCGTGGGAAAGCTGAACTGAACTGTAAGATCTCTTGCTGAAGTCTTCAGGTTAAAACTCCTCGAGAAACAATCTAGTAAACACTGTGAGCTAGTTAATGTTGTCATGTTCCACCAGGGATGTTTCAGGGTGGCTCTACTGGACACCACCCTCAATCCTGTGCTTATGGCCCTGGCTGTGCTGCTGGAGTTTATTTCCACAGCCCTAGTGGGTGCTTCGTGTCCTTTCCTATCCCATGTGCAAATCCTGTGTCTTCTCCTGTGGTGTGGGAGCACAAAGTCTGAAGTGCTGCTGCTTGCAGGGGGAAGCCAAGACTGGGAAGTCTCCCTCCCTCTGCATGATGTTTTGATGTGAAACCCGTTTTATGTGAGGGGATGACAAAGATCTAATTGAAGATGTACGTGGGTGATGTGCTGTCAGCTGTGCTGGGTGTCTCTGGACGGGAAAGCAAAGCTTTGCTTTCAGAGATGTCCAGCTTTTCACTCTGGCTGTGAATGAGACCCAGCAGCTCAACTTGTCAGAACAATCTCTAAAAAAACCCCAAAGAAAAGTAGCTATTGGGTGCTGTGCCAAGATTAACACTCGCTCTGCCCTCTTCCTCTGGCAGGTATGATCACGTCAGGCTCCCAACTCCGGGGGGTGCGGCGGCCCCACCCCCCCTCTCCTCAGCAGTGCTGCACAACCCTCGCCACCCCGCTGAGCAGGGCGCCCCAATAACCAGGAGCAAGCTGCACGAGCCTGGCAAGAGGGAGAAGAAAACACTGGTGCTCAGGGACAGAAGTGAGTGGGAGTGGTGCTGTTCTCATCCTCCCTGGTCTTTGAGAGACCTTGGGTGGTTTTTCTCTCTTGTATTACTGGAGTTTTTCCAGAGTTCCCACCTGAGGAGGGAACATTCCCTTCTAATGACCTTGTCTGGCTGATGTGCTTTTAGCTTGCAGTCCCTGAAGGGCAGTTTTTGTTTTGGGGGGTATTTCTGGTGTGTTTTTCTTGCTGATTTCTTTTGTTTTGATTTAGGGTGGTTTTTTTTGTTACAATATCCATATCCCTCAGATTGTTTGGGGGCATTTGGACTGGTGAAAAATGCAGCTGCTTTGTGCCAGACTCCCTGGCATGTGCTCTGCAGAGGACTGTGCCAGCCCTGGGGAACACAAGCAAGGGGGGTGCCCAACAGCCGGGGCATTGGAGCTGAGCCCCCACTGCTCGTTCTTGCTGTCACACTGAATGGGCCACTCGCCCTAATGGGACAGCAGAAGACTTTTTTAGCTTATTTATAAACAGAAAACATCTGAAGAAATCTTTAAATCAGATTTCTCAGTCGGTGGATTGTGAATTTTCTTGTGATTTCTGAGCCAAAGGGGCTTAGAGATGAGATTTTTATCGAGAAGAAAACTTTTACCAACCTGATATTTGGAATGCAAATCACAGATCTTCCCACGTGGGTTCCGTCTTGCCTGGTTCACGTTCTGTTTCTGTTTCCCAAGACCTGCGTGGCCCTCACAATGAGAAGCAGAAGCCCAGCGCCCCGGCCGACGTGCTGTGCTCCGGTGACCCCGAGGATCACCCGGGAGCGAAGCCCCATTCCTACCTGGAAGCTATTTGCAGCGGGCTGGAGGAGGCGGTGGGCGGCGGCGGCGGGGTGGACGGGGAGCAGCTGTGTCCCTACGCTGCGGCCGGAGCCTGTCACTTCGGGGAGCGCTGCCTCTACCTGCACGGAGAGCCCTGCGAGATCTGCGGCCTGCGCGTGCTGCACCCCTTCGACCGGGAGCAGCGCAAGGCCCACGAGATGGTAACGGCGCCAGACGCGCTTCGCTCAGCCACGGGTTTGCTCTGCCTGCTCTGAAATCCAGACGTGTTTTGCAGCAATGCCCGTTGTTCCAAAGAGCTTTTGGTTTATTGTTTATGTGGCTGTAAGATGATTCTGAAAGTGCTCTGGTCAAGCATCTGCGGCTTAGGTGGTCATTGTGATGTAGGTGGCTGTTTACAGCAGCTTCTAGAGGGGTCTAGAGCACAAGTCTTGTGAGGAGAAGCTGAGGGACCTGGGGTTGTTCAGCCTGGAGAAAAGGAGGCTCAGAGGAGACCTTCTCACTCTCAACAACTCCATGAAAGGAGGTTGGAGCCAGGTGGGGTTGGTCTCTTCTCCAAAGGGACAAACAACAGGACAAGAGGAAACAGCCTCATGTTGCACCAGGGGAGGTTTAGGTTGGATATGAGGAACAATTTCTTCCCCGCAAGGATTGTCAAGGCCTGGGCCAGGCTGCCCCTGGAGGGGTTTCAAAGCCATGGAGATGTGGTGCTGAGGGACATGGTTTAGTGATGACCTGGCAGTGCTGCATTATTAACTATATATGATTATTATTATATTATTATTATATGTATTATAACTATTCAATTTTCTTGAAGGTCTCTTCCAGCCAAAATGACTCTCTGGTTAATTTTTTTTCCTATTCCATCCCTATCAGAAACTTGTTTGCAGCTTTTTCCCAGAACATCCTAGAACTCTACCAGGAAAATGTGTTTTGTAGCTTACACAACATCTCAGCCGTACGTTATGTGTGGTGGGGGAGAGGAATGGTAGGCTGCTGGTGCATCCCAAGAGATGGCCCTGCCACTGCTGTGTCACCTCTTCAGGTGTCTCCTCCTGGTCATGGCTGATTTCAGGGCTGGGGCAAAAACAGGCTGAGCAGAATATAAGGATTTTGGAGCTGAACTTGGAAGTAGGTTGGCTGGAGGGAGTCGGTGAGGATTTGGTTGAGTTAAATGGGGTTGAAGAGGCTGCTTTTTTCTCTTCCTGGCTACCAGATTTAGGGCAGGGCTGGTCAGAAGCAGGATTTCTCAAGGCTGAGGAGAAGACCAGCAGTGTTAGTGGTTACTGAGTCACAAGTGCCTCCAGAGTCTGGTGTAGAATTCAAGGGATTAAAAAACTCAGATTTTGTGCAGTCAGCATAGGCTCATGAAATGAAGGAGTTCTCGCTTCTCCCAAGAGCTTGTTGGTCCCTGTCAGGATGTCCTGTCACTGCTGCTGGCAGGGGGGCAGCTCTGGAAGCAGAGGAGTGTGTCAGATGAGATGTCCAAATGTTGCTCCTAGTGTGGACTTACTCAGTATCCTTTATTATTGTTTTTTTTTCTTTTTTTCTTTTTTTCCTTTTTTCTTTTTTTTTTTTTTTGAAGTCGTAAATGTGTTTTACTTGTCTAGTCCTCAGACCTTTGGAAAGTAAGAGGTAAAACTGTGCAGGTATAACCACCAGCTCCCCTTGTAGTACTGCAAGAGTGTCAACAAGTTAGTGACTGTCCCTGCTGAGACACTGTGATGTGAGAAGTGTCATAGGAATGCTTATGAGAAGGGGCTGATTCCTTAGCTAGAGTGAAGGTCAGTGCCCATCTAGTGAAGGAGTTAACAATAAGCAGAGAACCCTCCTGAGTGGTACCTGTTCTGGACCCTGCTTTAGATGGTTTTTAGGGTGTTGAAGCATCTCTTTGTGCAATACCTGTTCCATGACAGAGATACAGGAAGGTGTAAATGAAGAATGTTTGGGCAGCCTTACTTTTGGTGTTCTTGGAGC
Source organism: Ceyx cyanopectus (assembly GCA_013401355.1). Taxonomy (NCBI): domain Eukaryota; kingdom Metazoa; phylum Chordata; class Aves; order Coraciiformes; family Alcedinidae; genus Ceyx; species Ceyx cyanopectus. Next base: position 208,644 of record VYZU01056199.1, on the reverse strand, counting down.
TGCAGAGAACATTGAAGGGCTGAAATACGAATTGAACTTGACATTCTTAAAAGGCAGTTGTGATGATGAAGGGTGGGAATGCTGCTTTCCATCAGTGTACCTTGGTTTTCCTGCAGTAGGTCCCTTCTGCAGGCACTTGTTTTAGCAGGAGCAGGCTGGTTCCTGGGCTGCAGTAACCTGTGCCATCTCTCTGTGACAGATGTGCATGGCGACGTTTGAGCACGACATGGAGAAGGCCTTTGCCTTTCAGGCCAGCCAGGACAAAGTGTGCAGCATCTGCATGGAAGTGGTGTACGAGAAACCATCACCCTCTGAGAGGAGGTTTGGGATCCTCTCCAACTGCAATCACACATACTGCTTGTCCTGCATCCGGCAGTGGAGATGTGCCAAGCAGTTTGAGAATCCCATCATAAAGTAAGTGGATGTTAAGCAGAGCCTCTTCTTGGTGGGATGGGCCCTCTGCTCTGCTTTGACTCAAGATGGGAATAAACTGGTGATACGGGATCCTGTATCTGTAAATACTGATATTAGTTAGATCTGAGCTCACAGACTCTGCTCCGAGTGCTGGCAAATTCCAGAACATTGGGGTGTGGCTACAAGAACCACCTCCAAGATCAGCAGGACCCATCTGGTGTCCTTTGGTAACTCTCTGTGTGCTGCAGTGCCGTGCAGGAAGGGCTTGGCCCTGTGGAGCTTTTGCCCTCTCTCATGGTGTTGGTGCTGGGGAAGTGGCACAGAGATGGATGGGAACAGTTGGACCTTGTTAACTTCTGCTCTCCATGGTACCCGCTGTGCAAAACCAGTAACTCATTTCTCTAGCTATGTGCTTAATTACAGGATTTTCCTCTAAATTTCCTCTTAATTTTCTCTTAATTCAAGCTGAATGTTTCACTAATCACATATTTATCTGTACCGGATTAAATCCATCTTCTAGCTCTGTCAAAAATGGATTCCCAACATGCTTTTCCTCAGATGAGAGAATTTAAAACATCCAGTGAAGGCAATTTCTTTTTTGAGCATTTCTTTGAAAAATTCCTCAACATGCTGAGGAAAAGCTGGAAAATATTTTCAGCATTCTGCCAAAATAGATTTTTCTGCATAACTACCATTATCAATTTAATTGAAGTGGCCATTAGCTCATTAGGATGTAACAGGTATGGGTTTGAGCTTCTGTTGGACAGGTACTGAGATATTCCACCTGCAGGAGGGACTGTGAGGGGTGTGATTTTTGTGAACCAGCATCATAAAATCCCTTTTTGAGTATGGAGTAAATACTAATACAGGTTCTGCTAATATGTTTTTTACACTTCTCCATAAGGATGAACATATCAGTTGCTGCAGAGTTAGTCTAAAGGTGGGGCTTGGCTTGGCTCTAAAAGCACTGCCCACTGCGAGATGGGAGTCTGGGAACAAACCCCCCTATCCTGCTGCTCCCATGAGACAGTGTCTGCCTTTCCCACAGGAGACTGCTGCTCCTGGTAGATTTATTGAGGAGTTGCACTCTCAGAAGGTAACAGAGCTTTGCTGTTTTGTCTTGATCTGTGAAGGTCTTGCCCAGAGTGCCGTGTGATATCCGAGTTCGTCATTCCCAGCGCCTATTGGGTAGAAGATCAGGAGAAGAAAAATGAGCTGATTGAAGCATTTAAGCAGGGAGTGGGGTGAGTTCAGCAACCACAGACACTGCTTATATGGTCCTTAGGATAGATACACTCTGACTTAGTCTATTGATGTGCCAGTATTTTTAAACTTTATATCACAAACCGTTCTATGGAGAGCTCAATCTCTGTCAGCATTTTATTTGACTACCACAGAAGGGTCTGTTGCACAGTTATAGGTCACAAATTATTCATATTCACTGTGCTCTGAAATGCTGAAGCTATTTCAGTCCACTTGCCAAAATTGACTTTTGTGTGTTTTCTGTTGATCACCAAATCACAAAATGGTTTGGGTTGGAAGGGACTTGAAATATTATCTCGTTCCAACTCCCCTGCCATGGGCAGGGACACCTCTCACTAGATCAGGTTGCTCAAAGCCCCATCCAACTTGGTCTTAAACACATCCAGGGCTGGAGCATCCACAGCTTCCCTGGGGAACCTGTTTCAGTGTCTCACCACCCTCAGAGTGAAGACCTGCTTCCCAATTTCTAATCTGAATCACCCCTCTTCTAGTTTGAAGCCATTGCCCCTCATCCTGTCACTACAAACCCTTGGAAAAGCTCCTTCTCCAGCTTTCTTGTAGGTCCCCTTCAGATACTGGAAGGCTGCAAGGTCTCTCCAGAGCCTTCTCTTCTGGCTGTACAACCCCAAAGATGGCCAGGCCATAATTGCCTGTAATGTTGTCAGCTCCTGAGAAAGCAGGGGCAAAATTTTATTTTTAAAATGTTACATTTTCTTGAAATACAGGATAAAAATTCATAGCGCTTTTGTGATGTCTCATGGAAATTGCAAATACTACCCAGCTGCATTCCTTTTATCATTGAATAACTGTTTGCCTGGTGCTTGGGCTGCTGCCAGGTGGTCCTACAGCAGCTTTGCAAAGCTGAGCTTGCCTGTAACACAAAAGGCTGCACAGCACCTCTCAGCTCCCTGCCCGACCTTTTCACAGAATCACAGAATGTTAGGGGTTGGAAGGGACCTAGAAGATCATCTAGTCCAAACCCCCCTGCCAGAGCAGGATCACCTAGATCCAGGTTTAAAGTTAATGAGCCAAGATGTTCTTGACCTGAGCAAGCACCAGCTGAAGGTTGTGTAGCTGTATTCTGTGATGAGCAGCAACCTTTGGATGTGCCCTGGGGAATAGAGAAACACCAGCCCTTACTGAGAGTGTGTTTGGCTGTTGCTATGAGCTCTCCAGCTTCTTTGGTTGCTGCAGGGTCCAGAGTCCTGTTCTGCCTCAGCAGCAGGAGTGTGGAAAGCAGAACTCTGTTCAGTGTCTAATCCAGCATTTTGTCTTATAGTCAGGCAAAATAGTTGAATACAATGGATTACTTTGAACTGTGGTTCTTCAGGTATGGTTTGTTTTCAATACCCTATTTTGTTGTGGATTTTTTTCTTATTAATTCACAAGGATTTAAATTGAGGGCAGGATGTTGTGCTGAGGGAACTGTGCCTATGGCCACACTAGCTGAAGGCAATTAACACTCCTTTTCTAATTAAACCAGGAAAAAGCCCTGCAAGTACTTTGAACAAGGGAAAGGAACTTGCCCCTTCGGAGGGAAGTGTCTTTACCTCCATGCTTATCCAGATGGGACACGAGCTGAACCCGAGAAGCCACGGAAGCAGCTCAGCTCCGAGGGGACTGTGCGGGTAAGGGAACCCTCGGGCAGCTGGAACTAAAACCACCTTCTGCATGGCAAGTGCACTCCTTAGGCAGGTTTCATACTGCACAGGGCGCTGGAGAAGCAACAGAAGCATCCCTTAGTTCTCCAAGGGTTCAGTATTAGGGCTGGAATCTAGCTGCTGATTCTTTTCAATGAAGAAATAAGGGGAAATACATTGTTGGGACTGTGACAAGTAGTTGATTTATGCTCAGACAGATTATTTTCTGTTCCAGTTCTTCAATTCCGTTCGTCTGTGGGACTTCATTGAAGACAGAGAAAACAGGACTGTGGCCAACACAGACAATGAAGTCACAGAACTGGGAGAACTTTTCATGCACCTTTCTGGGGCTGAGGAGGCTTCTGCTCTTTCTCAATAAAGAGAAGTGAAGGTACTGTCATGTACAGCCACCCAGCTATTTATTTAGCAATGCTTTTACTTTCTACAGCACAGTTAAGAGTGAACGTGCCCTGTGGTTTACTTGTGCAGTCCTGGTCAAGTTTTCAGGTAGGTTTTTTTTTTTTGTATGGCAACAAAAATACTAAAATACATTTAAAATTTGAAGTGATTGCATGAAAAAGAAAAAATCTGTAATCCCAAAAGGGGTTTTTCTCCCTCTTTGGCCTAACAGATGCTGTCCTGTGAGCTGAGTGGTGGTGTAAATACAGATCTTCTCTCACCCTCTAAAGCTAAAGCTGTTAAAAACTGTTGCTAAACCTATTTTGCGTGCTTTTACTCTTCTCTAAATCAACTAAAAGCTTATTTAGAAAAAAAAAACAAACCACTGGGGATAATGGTCAGTGTAGCTTTTTCTTCCTTAAAAAGGAAATTTAAGAACTAAAACATACCTCAAAGTAGTACCTAGAGCACAGAATAGTTTACTGTGCACATCTTCCAGTTTCAGTTGGGTGCCTGGACCCTGCCTGGCTCCCAAGGCCTGTGCCAGCTCTGTTCCTACCCTCCTTTAAAGTAATTAACATCTGCAGTGGCAGAAGTGTCTTTTGGAGCACCTGCTGTAAAGCAAATGCAACCATACTGATTGGTACCTTCAGGCAGAGCAATGGTGGAGTCATAGCATAGACTATGAGTGTGAGGAGTTACTGCCAATAGTCACTGCAACATAGTTACATTTGTCTTCAGTTTAATTAGTTCAAGTGTATTTAACTGGAAGGGAAACCTCCAGTCAGTTAAATGAAGTAGACCAAAAGAACTAATTTTCTAATGTCCTGTGAATGATCTTAGTTTGCAACTGTACAACATAAATAATTTCATTTACAAAAGCATTGCTAGCTGCTGCTTTTCTTAGCTCAGCTGTGTGGCTTTGCCATCTCCATGTGCCTCTGGTATATCCAGAGTTCCTACAGCTGGCTCTTTTCCCAGTCGTTCTTCTGGAGGGCTCTGTCTGCAGCCACTTCCTGGCCTTCTCCAGCAGGACAATGTTGAAGGCCCAGGAGATGTCAAGCCTCATGATAAGGCAGGATTGTTCCAAAATTCGGGTTTTAATGATTGAATTCATGTTTGTGTTGGCAAAAGCTTTGGGCAAAATCAATTGGTTTGTGAAATTTGCTACATTTATTGTGCTAAGTCGTTTGTATTAACTGTGCAGCTAAACAAAAAGTTCAGGCTGGACACAACTAAGGCAGCATCAAACCATGTGGGGACAAGCCCAGTAGAGGCCAGTGGAACTGACAGAAAAGGGAGAACTCCCAGCTCTGCAGTTCCCTCAAATAGAACATGCACATTTTGCTCTTTTCTGATCTAGGAAACGTCACTTTACCACAATTATTTCCCCCTAAAGTTGATTTTTAGCAGTGTTTACTGCAAAGTCAGGCCTAAGATTGTCATTATCTAGAACCACTTATTCATCAGCTTCACTTAAGAAACTGGTGTATGAGGGCACCAGTGAAGGTCTTATTCTAGTAAGTCATTAGTGTAATTCTCTATCACTAGTTCTAAGGGTGAAGGAAAATAAAGCATTACTTTCCTGGGCACTTTCCTGGGCACACTTTCTACCCCAAAGTACTTACAGAGCCCTTAGCCTCCCCCCTGAAGCTTGTTTCTAGCTGCTCTTGCACATTTATTTTTTCAGAGATAATTATTTTCAGTAATAAATTCTACCCCCAAGAAGTCAATGGAGAGGATGTTCTTTATCTTAAACAAGACATTCCTAATTTACTTTGTCCCAAGACAACATAAACCAGGTAAGAGTACTCTGAAGTGAGAGATAACTTGTTTTTCAAAGCTACTGATGGACAACATGAGCAGAATTTTTAAATTAAGAGCAGTAAAAATTAGAAATTCGGACCTTTTTCCCTAACTCTTCACTTAGCAGCTTTCATCTAATTGACATTGAGTGCTGGTTAAAATATGCTTATTTATCAAAACTATTTTAAGTTTTCAAGAGACACAACCTGTTTTAAACTAGGAGTTAATGGTTTCTTAGTGAAAATTGGAGTTGAAGTAAAAGCAGTTTACACTATTCCTCCAATTTGCTTTCCTTCTGAAGTTTTTTCCCATTATGATGGTGAGAGAGAAATGACATTTAGAGAGGGCTACAGGTAAAATACCAAAATTATTATTAAAAAGCATGCAGAACCTTATGGAACATTTCCTTCAACCTGCAATTTACTTACTAACAAGCAATGGCCATGCTCAGTTACCATGTAAGGATTCATGCTCCCCCCTTCTTACATGACATTCTGGGTGAGAGTTTTAAGTGTGTACTTCAGGTTCTCTTCCCTTTCCTAAGCCCTCTGGGGGTTTTCTGCCCTGAACTTACCACTATGCCCAGGGAAAGACACCAGATCCCAACCAGCCATTCCAAGACTGGAGACTTGTCTGCCATTCTTCCCCTGAGACACAAACAGAATGCTGTTTAAAAGAAAATCCTTCTTAAACCACCTGATTTTTGTCATCTGTGGAGCTCAGCCAAGACAAAATGCTCAGGTTCTACCCAAGTAAACAACAGGTTCACAGGGGATGAAATGCAGAGCAAAAAGGGTGAAGTCTAAAAAGTTCAACAGTACATGGGTGTAGGTACCTTAATAAGTAGATGCTGCTTATTACAGTAGACTAAAAACCATCTTGTGATGGGGCGATTGGAAACTGTCGGTTGTCATATCAACTTGAATTGCTATTGCCTATCCTGTAACTTTTTAAACCTTATTCAAAATGTCATTTTCTGAGTTTTTCAAATCTTGATGTACGTGTCATACTATGGACTACAACATTAAATGATGACACTGAATCGTAAACCTAAAATTTAATTTATTTTATTAAAATAAGATAATCAGAGAAACCTTGGCTTACAATAAATGCATTTTCTCAGGAGCAATAAAAACAAAATTAAAACCCAAATCAGCAAGAAAAACTGTATACGCTCAGTTTCCTCTTGATAGTGCATCTCTTGGACGACAGCTTCAGCTGGGATAAAGACTATGCTCATTTGCAGAAGGATTGGGATCCCATTCATCAGCCTTTCCTCAGCCCAAAGCCGTCCCTGCACTCGCCACCTCACGGGGCCGCAAGGAACGAGTCCATAGTACCAAAGGAAGCTGCTGAAGTTGCTGCAGGCGGCCCTGGCGCGGCTGGCTGGCTTCCTGCTCTGAGCAGGACCATTCAGAAGGTAGTCCATTCTTTTGCAAGAGTTTTTCTTCTATGTGCAAAACTATTGCAAAACTATTTTGTGTTGAATTAGCATTTTAACTTATCTTATTGGCTTGATGAAAGCTCTTCGGCAGGAGCCGATTTCCAGGAAGCTGGTTTGGTTTTTCCCCCGTCTTCCCTCAATCTGGTTTGCAGATGCTCCCCACCCCAGAGCGGTGCCCGGGGCAGCGCAGGAGCACCAGAACTCATCAGCTCCCCTCCAAGGCCGAGGCCAGCCAACCTGGCTGCGAAAATACCCAGTTACCAACAGATCCAAATCAATCCAGAAACACTGCCAAAGAAGCATCCTCGCTTCTGTGTTTGGGAAAAAATAAGGCTCAAGTGCATCTATTAAAAAAATAGTAATAGATCTCTTGATTTTAGTCTGTTCAGTATCCCAGTAAAAGAAACTGTAGAAAAAGGCAATGTGGAGCTGTGTCCCTGCAGGATAGGAACTGCAGAAATCCTTAGCAGCTTGTTCTTCAAACTGGGATGCAGATGACCCTGCTGGCACTGATTCTGTCCATGGAGGCGTTAAAAGCACAACTCGTGTTCCTCCTGTTCCTGTCCCGTCAGCGGGGAGCAGGGAAGGGGAGCAGGGCCCTAGAAGACAGGCAGCCTGGTGGAGGTCAGCGTGCAGGCGTTGATGTCCTCTGTGTGGGCAGCACGGTGCAGGGATGGTTCAGAAGCGCTCCGGTTGATTTTGGGTAAAGAATGCTGCAGCAGTTCAATGGATGACAGGATCTGAGGGAAACACAGCAAATTAAAAGGTGGCTTCTTCACCAAGCAGCTCTTCCTAGTGAAATATTAACCTTTCCTTTATGGTGTTAAGCATATCTTTAAAAGCAGCAAGAGGCTGTGTGGAGACACTGAAAACAAGGTTCTAGGAACACTCTAGTTGAAAAAATCAACTGCCAAATGATTTCATTACTATGGGAGGTCTCACCAAGTTTCAGAGGATGGGAAGGGCATTAGCTCACAGACATGACAATTAACAAGTACCTATGCAAGTCTCCAACAGAATATCAGGGAAAGAAACACAGCTTCTGCCTGTCTGTTTAGAAAAAAAAAAAAATCAGATAGAACTTTTTCAATAGCAGAAATTACACTTGACTGTAACAGCCAGAAGTTACTTTTCCAAAATCTCCTGATACCTGATTCCAGGTAAAGAATAATAACCTTCACCATCCTCACAGCAACAGGAAAAAGTCAAGTATCATTTGCAAAAATACCGAAAACTGCTACATGAATTTACAACCCCCAGTGGATTCTGCCTGTTCATAGTTCTGGGGAGGGTGTCTCAAACCTGCACGAAAATACAATGTAAATACAAAGATTTTATTTTTGTTGTTTTCGGGTGGTTTTTTTGCTTATCTCAAAAATGGGTCAGCTCTTGACAGCAAACTGTGCCAGGGTCAGTCTAACACTGCCTCAGTCTGCACATGTAGTGGTTTTGAATGACCTTTACCATCAGAACTGAAAACTGCCCAAGGGACCTGGGTTATGAAAAAATGCACCTATCAATAAAGACAAAAATAGGAAACAGGTTGCACCTTATACAAAGCAAAACTTCTATGCCAGAATGTTTTGTGCACTAATGGTTATCTATAAAATACTCTGAAATGTGTAGGCAGAAAACACACTTACCTGGGGAAACAGAGGTCGTTCTTCCCTAACTTTCTTCAAACAATCTGCTACAAGCCTCTTCATCGCTTTGGGGCAGTTCTTGTACAATTTACTGAGGTCTGGAGAAGCATACCCTCGGCCAACCATGAAAATAATCTGACAAAGGACACACAAGCAGCAGAAAACCAAAGCTGTAAAAGTTGTTTCAGTGCTCGAGAGGCTTTAGTGGTCCAAAGTGATTAAACGTGCACAGCAAAGGCACATGCACCAGCAGAAGACTGTTACTTGGTATGTTGGGTTGCTTGAGGGGAGTTGGCTTGCCTGGGGGGTTTTACTGGGGAAGAGAAGGGACAAACAGAACTAACTGTGCTATTGTGTCAACTAATGTTTTGTCAGACCAAGAAGGGAAAAAAAAAGGGTGGGGAGAAAAAGGTCACTACTGTTGCTAAAATAATGTGTCAGTGTTGTTCTTCAGGAAATATTTTGTTCCTCCACAGAAGACTTACTTGAGGGCTGTGTTGGATGTTTTGCAACAGCAATGATTATTTTAGCTTGCATATAATTTCAATATTATGAATTGAACTACATTCCAATACCCCGATTTGTAGACAATCTTAAAAGTAAGAAAAAACTTCCTTAACAGAAGTGGCCTTTTTTACTTGGGAGTATATACTATGTAGAATAACAGGGGCTAAAATCAAGTAGTTTGTCCCCATACATACACACTTCTTATTGTGGGATCTTAATTTAAAAAGAAAACAACAAGAAAAGCACAAACTACAGCTGAGAGCCAGCAAAACTGAGATTAAGAAAGAAGACCTAACAGCCTTAACTTCATGCCCTGCACTTGCTAAGTCAGAGGACGTTTCTCAGGGACAACAAAATATCCAGTGCCCAGAAATGAAGGGCACATTCCAAGGCAGTTTCTCACCTGATCTCGGTTGTTGATGTGGGAGTAGGGCAACTCTCCTGTCATCAGTTCATACAGTACTATTCCATAGGAGTAGACATCTGACTGGAAACTAAATGGGTTACTGTCCTGCATCCGGATCACCTCCGGGGCCTGCAGAAGGAGGACAAGGAACAAATCATAAATATTAACAGGACTGAACAGAAAGGACCAGAGGAGGGGGAAATACTTGGAAGCAGAGAGTGCCGAGCCCAACCAGAGATGAGGGAGCAAAGGACAACTCAAAACCTTTGAGGTTTTTATCTAAGTCTCTGTAAAAGTTCAGGTAGCACTGTTCTACATCTTACTGATAAAATCAATACAACTGAGAGGAAACAAAAAAGCAACACTTCAATTACCACTAGAAAAATTATTATTATTCCAGTTGGCAGTATTCATTGACTTTAGTTACATCTCAGTTCTTAATCAGATACCAATATTAAAGAGGAAAAGTAAAAAATTCTATTACAGACTTAATAATGTCTTGTAAAAATGATACCAAAACATTTACATGAAATGTGAAAACCAAATAGTGAATAGCAATAGTGAAGGGCAGGGAAGAATCTTAAGAACATTCTCACATTTTTGCAAAGCAAAACAAAGTTATGAAGCTAATAATCTTGAAACAAACAAACCATCACAATCTCTGTCCTGTTGACTAAGATTTATTTTTTCCCCCCTAACAATGTCTCTCAGCAGTGCTAAGCAAAGTACTAGTTAAAGTACAACAGTTTCAATAACAAAAAACCCAGATATTGTATCAGCTTTCAAGGAAACAGGATCAACCTCCCTTCACATCATGACAACTCAGCAAACATGGTCTAGAATATGATTCAAATGAAAAAAGTGCAGGGTTTTTCCCCCAGATCTGTTTCATGTCTATAGCCAGCCCATTAGGTAAGTTAGTTTTAAATCCTTTTAAAGAAAGCTGTAAGAAGCTTTGGCTTTTTCTATTTATTTTTGTTTGTTTCAGATGCTCTTTGTATTTTATAGGTCAGAAATAAAGCTTGGCCAAGCCTCCTGACACTCCTAATGAAGGCTGCAAGTCTAGTAAGAATGGATGTAAAAATGAAAACCTGTTTCATTTAATACCTGCAAGCTCATTCAGAGCTAAATACAGAAAGATTTAAAATTACCAATACAGAGCATTCAGCAACTCATTTTAAGGGGTTACACCTCCCTGAAGCACAGGCCACAAATGCTGCTGTGTGCATTACAACCTGGGTAGTGCTCAGAGCCAGAAAATACTGATCAGTCTGCCTGCTGAATGCAAGTAAACTGCATGTTATTAACAAACATGGGTCTAGGGAAACTTCAGCAAAATATCTGAGTGCTAACTAGGACATTCCTACATTACTGTAATGTTTTTTCATCTGGTAACAGGCACTACTGCACTTTACCATTTACTTTATTGAAATCCCACATTCAAAAGGTTCCTGAATAGCTTTTCACTAGGTGAATTTTGGAAGGAACATTGTGGAACCCCCTTTAAGTTGCAGAAGCTCAATATAAAGGCAACTGTGGACAATGTCCTCTCTGACAAGGACTTTGCAGTACCAGAAGAAAATGTAAGTTTTCCAGTAGAGCTTGAGAACTTCTGTCCCTAAACTGACATTCATCTGCAACAGTTGTGAGCAGCCTCAACACCTACCACAATGCTCTGGAGTGGGGTAAGGAGCAGTGGTGGCCTGACAGCAGTATGATATGAAATCTCTTGGCACAGCACTAAGATGAACTTTGCCCTTTCCCATGCTTCAGGAATGCTCCCTATCCTCTCCCCTGTCCCCAGACTTGCAGTCAGCAAGGGTGGGTGAAAAGGGACTTTACCACGTCCCAAGCAGGAAGCCAGGGAAGAAGAGGCTGTGATGAAGAGCACGGAGGAAGCCAAGGGCTCACTGATCTCCTAAAGCCACCATGAAGCAGATGAAAGGCTGCTCTGCTGGCAGATAAGCCTGTGTGGGTTAAGGCAGGATTACAGAGGAGAAGGGCTCTCCTCTTGCCTGCCAACAGCCCTGTCTCTGCTCTAACATCAAAAATAACTCCAGAAACCAAAAGGAGAATCCTCAGGTGAAGACTGGTGTTGACTTTGGATAATTAAGCACTCCAGCTCTGCTGTCTTCAATTTTAACTTGTCCTACAGCTGAAGTAAGTCTACACAGTCCTAACAGCTTATGTGATTTAAACATAACAGCAGTGATTTAAAAGCAGCAGAATGTTTTGCTCACCATCCACAAGATTGAGCCAGTGGGCTGTTCCACCTGCTGAGATCCACTCCACCTGGATTTTACAGTTGCCAGACCAAAGTCTCCTATTTTCACTGTGAGGCCTTCATGAAGAAATATATCTAAGTATTTGTTAAAGAAATTCTGTAGAAATCTCAAGTAAACAATTTGGAACTTGCTGACATGATTACAAAGCATCTGGTTAGGTTACCACAAATGTAAGCCAACTATCCAAGAATATTGCTGATTTTTTTTTTAAAACCTGAGTTGTACCTTCTCTAGAAGAAAAGTAGCTTTATGTCACCCAGATTTACAAAGTTAATATTTTAGACTAAACAAGACCAGATCTTTCAGCATTGTTTGTACATTTATCTTTATGATGAGTTATGACAGAAACTGCAGGTACTGAAATAACCTGGTGCCAAGAAAAAGGGAAACAATGTTAAGTCATCATAACTCAGAAAACTTAGAAAACACAATTACAAAGAGAAATACCAAAATATTAAAATGAAATCTATTTACATAGTTCAATCTGAGGAGATCTGCCAGAGAACTCTATTTCAACTGTACTATCTGTAATTTATCTACTTAGTAGATTTCTTGTTAAGACACTGGTGCTTTCCTTGTTGGGGTTATTTTAAGAAGATTTCTGTTTTACAATTTCATTTAAGAATGTTTTACGTTCAGAAAGATGATTCAGAAATATAAACATGACATATTTCTTGTTCTCATTTCCATGTCAGGAGAAGCACTATTTCACAAATATGGTCATTATTATCCAGAATTACAAATTTCTCACCTTCTATATACTAAAAGGATTATTTTTCTGTCTTACTGGAAAATGGAAATCCCCTTAATATTATAGACCTACCAAATGTGGCATATTTCTTCTTATAAAGACCTTGCAAAACATTCTGTTCACATTTTAAGAAAGAAGTTACAATTTATGCTGCCAGCCCAGGGGATGCTCTTCTCAGCAATTTCAAAAGCAGGCATTTTCAAAGGTTAACATTTTTACTCCGTATGCATTACATGTAAGCTATGTAACATATACTCATTGCAATAAATAATATAATGGTAATATAAAATATAAATAAAAGGTTGTCTTCTCAAGTTTAAATTTAAATATTTTTTTTTTGCTTCATTTTTGCCAATGATACAAAGATGTTTTAAATTTAAAATATATGGGAAACAGTAATAAACCCCAACAGTGGGCATATACATCAGCAGGAACACATACACATCTTGATCTCCTGTCAAGTAAAGAATGCAGCTTCTCTTCCAGGTAACAGAGAACTGATAACCACCATTCAGCCATACAGTGAAAGAAGACACTTTTGGAGCACAAGTGTTGCACACCATTTTTCACCTTTCATTTGGTGAGCAAGGACCTATGTTCCATGAAAGTCCTGGTTAAAAAGTAACTTCTTATTCATCAACAGGAATGACTCATTAGCAGTTACATACATTTGAAACAGCCATTTCACACCCATCAACGTTCCATCCCCCACCCCCACCCCCCCCCAAATGCTCCCTATTCACAGCAAATCACTTTCCAGTTAGTCAGGCAAGGATACTGTTGGATTTCATGTCTCTGTGGATGATATTCTTTGCGTGTAAATAGCTGTGAAAGAAAAAGCAGAAAAGCACCATTAAGAAGGTTGTTCACATCAAGCAGCAGTTTACAGAGAGCCACAGTGACAGTTTTATTCCACACTGACCTGCCTTAGGCACTTTACAAGATGTGTCTACTCTGGGAAAAAAAGGCAGCAAGAGCTATCTGATGGCTACTACCTCGAGATACAGAGTGGGGAAGCCATGCAGAAATCCATCTCAGCAAGAGAGGGCATCAGAAGTGTTACAATGCCTGAGAAAACTGGGTGCTGTCCTCGTATGCATGCAATCTGTAGGCTAAGCTGAAGTTTCCTTGTTAAGTAACTGCTTTAATTTGCAGTTACAATACATGTCACAGAATCACTGGTGAGGGGGTGGAAGAGACCTCTGGAGATCATCTCATCCAAGCCCCTGCCAAAGCAGAGCTACCAAGAGCAGGGTGCCCAGGATCATGTCCAGACAGGTTTGGAATCTCTCCAAGATGGAGACTCCACCTCCAACTGGGCAGCCTGGGCCAGCCTCTGGAACTCTCACAGGAAATAAATTTTTCCTCATTTTCAGATGGAACCCCCTGGGTTCCTGTTTGTGCCCAATGCCCCTTGTCTGGTCGCTGGGCACCACTGAAAAAGAGTCTGGCCCCATTCTCCTGATCCTTTCCCCTTAGATATTGATCATCATTTATCAGATCCCCTCTCAGTCTTCTCCAGGTAAACAGTCCCAGGTCCTCATCACAGAGATGCTTGAGTCCCATCTGCACCTTTGTAGCCTCTGCTGGACTCTCTCCAGTAGTTCCTTATCTCTTGAACTGGGAAGCCAGAATTGGGCACAATACTCCAGATGTGGCAGCCCATTCCAGAGCTCTGTCACCCTCACTGAGAAAAAGTTCTTCCTTGTGTTGACTTTAAACCTCTTGTGCTCCAACTTGCACCCATTGCCTCTCGTCCTGTCACTGGATGACATTGAGAAAAGTCTGGCTCCATTCTCTCTACACTCACCCTTAACATATTTATAGACATTAATGAGGTCCCCCCTCAGTCTCCTCCAGGCTAAAGAGCCCCAGCTCTCTCAGCCTCTCCTCATAAGAGAGATGCTCCATTCCCCTAATCATCTTGGTGGCCCTGCGTTGGACTCTCTCCAGTAAATCTCTATCTTTTCTGAACTGGGATGTCCAAAACTGGACACAGTACTCGAGGTGGGGTCTCACTAGTGCAGAGTAGAGGGGGAGGAGAACCTCCCTTGCCCTGCTGGCCACACTTCTCCTAATGCATCTCAGGATGCCATTGGCCTTCTTGGCCACATGGGTGCATTGTTGGCTCACTGGCATCCCCCTGTCCACCAGGATCCCCCTAACTCAGAGTGTACTGTGAGTACAAATTAGTGTTTGCCAAACATGGCCATGTAAGTAACACCCAGAAGAAAAGTTTAGTTCTGTGATTAGAACAGCATCTTGACTGGTGCATTACAGTGAGACTCAGGCTACAAAAGAAGGTAAAACACATAAAAGCTGACAAGCAACTGAAGTAAGGCAAGAATCCAGGGTGGGGGAATAGGAAATGAAAATAAGAACATACCACTGAAGGCTGCACAAACCCCTTAGTTGGTCTATAGGCCATTCTGACCTGTTGTGATTTTAGCACAGTCACTCCAAGTGTTAGAGTTTGGGGAAGCAAAGGGACCATTCCAGGGCCAAGAAAGAGCCAGGACTGTTTATCCTACTCACTCCATCCCCTGTGCTGTCTGCCGAGCAATATCGATCAGCTGGAACATCTGGAACTTGGTCTCCTGCACATGCAGGTGTTTGTAGAGGCTGCTTCCTTCACACCACTGCGTGACGATGGCCAGGTTATCCTTAGTCATGTAGCCCATGAAGAGCAGAATATTCACGTGCCGAGTCTTCCTAATGGAAAGCAACAGAAAAAGGAATGACTACCTTTATGGAAAACACTCTCCAATTCTTTCAAAGATGCACCCCTGGCTGAAGGAAAGTAGCTCAGTTTTTACATCCAAAAATCTCAGTTTTCTGCAAAATTTTTTGCTAGGTGGATGTGCCTGTAAATTTTGTCTTTTAAAATATTCCACAGCTGCCACTTTATAATTTTTAAATAAAACTGGTTTATTTTCTGACTTTTTTTTTTGTAAGTTAAATAACTTCCTTAAAACTAAATAGAAGAATTTTAAGATCAACCTTTAAGTAAACAATGTCATTAAAATTCAAGGGTTTTGAAATTCCTAACCAAAATTCACACTTCCAAGTAGTATTAGAAGTTGCTACTGGAATAATAGAAATGAACCTGAAAGTTGTGAAAAACTGACACATTTAGATAGAAGGCTGAATCCCCATAAGAAACTAAAACTGTGAAGGAATTACCACCCGAGAAGGTACTTCTTACATACTCTGGTTCAGTTGCACAATTACCATTAGTCAGTTGTACCCAAAAAACCCAGCATTTGAAAACAGAAGAGTTCTGTACACTTCAAGTAATCTGTCCAGTGATGACAGTACCATTTCTCCAAAAAGATGACTTTTGTTCAGAAACAGTGAAAAACCACTAGAAGACTAAATTACTATCACCAACTCACAGCTCCACAACCATATTCAGAAGTATCACTTTATGTTGTCTTTTTTGTTGTTTTTTAATGTAGTTCTCTGGAGATCTGCTTTGTGTCTATCCAACATAGAATACTGGGCAAGAAGGCTTAAATACTGTCAAATACAGTGAGTACCTCGGAGTAACAATTTAGCCATGAGACTCCCAACTCACCTTAATACAGCCACTTCATTTCTGAAAGCCTGGAACTGTTCTGGGGTTGGATCTACAACCTTTAGTATCTTCACTGCTACATCCCCTGAAAATACATTTACCATAAAAGTCACTAAAAATTCTTTTTTTTTTTTTTTCCCAAAACAACATTAATAGACAATATATTTAAAATTCCTGATTTTCACAGTACACCTCTCCTAATTGGTACATAAGTGAAGATCTTCCTATAGACATACAAACTTCCATAGTATCAAGCTTTTAATTTACCTGAATTGCAGTGTAATGGAAAAAGTCACTCATTTTCTCAAGAGCTATGGCTGGCCAGAACTACACATATGCTTTTTGCAGGCTATCAAGCTACAGAAAGTTCAAACTTCAAAGACTGTCCTTGACATGTCATTTTTACTTTGGAAATCAGGGAAGCCTACTGGGAACCCAGAATGGTTTGTATATAATTGCACACAGTCCTCCATGGGAGCTCTTCAAAGGTTCACTGCAAACAGCCCTTCATAGCCTGGCATATTCAAGAAGACAGCCCCTCTGACTTCATCAAGAATTTCCTCCTAATTCTGCAGCAATCCTTATATATCCTTAATATTTCAGTTAATTAGCTTTAGCAAGATGTTTCTATTGCTGCATTTTTACTATTACAATAGGGTACTACAAAAAAGTCTGCAGTGGACTCCCAGTTTTCTTCAATATTAAACAGAAAAACCTTGCAAAAAATAAAAATCTTTAATACCACACCACAAATGAGTTACAAAAAAAAAAAAAACCAACCCAACTTTTTCTTTGCAATTTAGCTTCAGCTTCCCTCAGAAATCAGGAAAACTATAAACAGTTAACAACAATTAAGATACTAAATCTTATCAAGCTAGGAGACAGCTACACAGCCATCTTCTGCACACAACTGAGGGTTCTCTCTAAAGAGGTAGCTCCGTGCATTTCCCATTTAACACACCAAAGTTCTGTATGTGAAGAGTTGTAAATGCTTTATTAAAATAAATATTTAACAACAAATTATCATTTATTTACTTAGTGAAATCTTACTCATCCTATTTCTCCCTCTTGATTTCTGTGTTCCATTTCACTTTTACAATGAAAATCAGTTTAGATGATCTTGAATGCAGCTTTTAGCCCATGAACAGTCCCTTCATTGATATTGACAATATTTGGGCTTTAGGCCATACAAGTATCTATTCTCTAAAAATAAATGTGGAAGATTGTTTGCAGATTTATTTATTTTTTATCAGCTTATTTTAAGACAATAATCCTATTTAAATTAGGGTCTGATAGGGACTCTGTTTTCAAATCACAAACCCTGAGTTTGGAAACTAATTCCAGGTAACTCTCACATCAATTATTTTTCTCCTTAAAAATCTCCACCCCACAGTAAAAGCAATTTATGCTTCCTTCCTTTCCCTGCCACCTTGAATGTAAGTATGCTAATCAAACCACAGATGTATTACCAAACAAACAAAAAGCACCAAAAGGGAATATTTAACTAGAATTTAACATCAGGCTGTGAAATTTCCAAGGAAATTCTCCTAATGGAAACAGAAACCTTTTCAGAAAACAAGCTGTTGTAGAACATGGTAATAAGGAAAACAGTGTTGACTCCAATACAGAGAGCAGTTTTGCAATTCAGATTTTGGTATCTATTCTTTATCTTAATTTCCCCATTGCTAGTATCAGGAAATTAGTATTTCTCACCTAGGACCTTTGGTGGTAACACAGCACCATTAAAAGCAATTTTTCTCTTTTCTGGATGCTGTCCTACCACATCATTCTGAGAAGGTTTTAACAGTTGTCAAGAACTTACCATGCCATTTGCCTTTGTAAACTGTTCCAAAAGAACCCGACCCTATTCTGGTAGAAAGCATGACTTCACTTGCTTCTATTTCCCAGTAGTAACTGGAATCTCTCTGTCCACGAGGCCTCTGGAACAAAAAATGGACACAGTCTTTACTCTTAAGTACTTAATCAAATACACAGACAGACTAAATGAAGTGACTTCCATCATGCAACTTGAAGAAGCACCAAAACCTTGAGAGTTTGGTCCTCCAGTCTGGACTTTTGTTTTTCTCCTCAATGAGTCACTGGTGGTGCATTTGTTTAAAAAAAAAGACAAAACAATTTCTTGGATGTCTGGAAGTGCTTATGAACAGCTTAAGGATCACACTAAGGTCCTTAATAACATCACTAAGGACCACAATAGAAACTTAAACTCTAATGTTAGCTGATTAGAAAACATTTGTTACCCTTATTGAAAAACATGTGAAATGCTTAACAAGCTTACTGACTTCTTCAAACTTACAAAACTAATATTCAGGAACTCATCTGCATATTTTAATGGAATTATAGAATCATTCAGGTTGGAAAAGACCCTTGGGATCATCAAGTCCAACCTTAACCCTACTCTATCTACAAAGTTCAACCCTAAACCATGTCCCTAAAACCACATCCAAACAACCCTTAAAACACATCCAGGGATGGTGACTCAATCCCCTCCCTGGGCAGCCTGTTCCAGTGTCTGACTCCTCTTTCAGGGAAAAATTTTTCCCTAATGCCCAGTCTAAACCTACCCTGTTGCAGCTGGAATCCATTCCCCCTTGTTCTATTGCTAATTACTTGTAAGAAGAGACCAGCATCAACCTCTCTACAATGTCCTTTTAGGTAGTTGTAGGGAGTGATGAGGTCTCCCTCAGCCTCCTCTTCCTCAAACTAAACAGTCCAGGAATTTTAAGGAATAAACCAAAAAGATGAGAGCAGAATTTTCAAATGTCGAAGTGATTAATAACTGAGTCCCACTAAGCAACTGTACTTTTTTTTTCAAATCTTACAAAC
Organism: Ceyx cyanopectus; assembly: GCA_013401355.1. Taxonomy (NCBI): domain Eukaryota; kingdom Metazoa; phylum Chordata; class Aves; order Coraciiformes; family Alcedinidae; genus Ceyx; species Ceyx cyanopectus. The sequence continues at coordinate 189,662 of VYZU01056199.1, read as the reverse complement.
CTTAAAAAAAAAAAAAAGGTAATGTATTATTATTATTATTCCAACTTTTCTATTTTTACCCCTGCCAGTAAGCTTAAATCAAGCCTTTGAGGGAAAACTTTCATTTTGTAACATCTATTTTCCCTGAGACAGTATGACTAACTTTACTATGCAAATAATGGCATTATCAATATCCACTTCCAATAGAAGCTATGGCAATACAGTCCAAACACAGTTAATAAGGCTAATTTTAAACATATTTTTAAAATAAACCACCAAAACTGATGCAGCACCCTTGATGATTTAGAAAGGTAACCTCCAAATCTGTACTGAAAAATAACTTCACAATGCTGTCTGAAATTAATATTCAATCCAGAACACTTTGTTCTTGGTGTTTACGACACAAGGCAACAGTGCTCTCTTTCTATAGTTAAAATGATATTGTTGTTCTATACACACAGCACAGAACAATCCAAGATTACCATCAGTTTTTATTGCCTTTTAAGTACAGAAGTTTATCCCAGCACACACCACTACTCCCAGCCTAGTTTAACATACTAAAAAAATAACTCCTATATTACCATACTTACAATTTTGTTTTTTTCTTGTGTATTAGATCCAGGGGCTCGTTCTCTTTGGGCTGGGACTGGGGTTTTTGGCTGAGACCAGCCAGTTGGGCTTATATTGTTAGGGCTTCCAGACAGAGCAGAGGGTGAGGCTTAAATGTAGAAATAGAAGAAAATCAATTTATGAACCAGAAAATAAACATAAAATAGTATTATAAATTATTTTAATTTTTGGAACCATACCTGATTCACTATGGCTTCGAATAGCATCCTAAACAGAAAAGACAGATAATAACATTAACATATACAAACATACAAAGGAAGAAGCAGGAATAGTGTTGAAATGATTCCTGACAGTATTGGTCAAGTCCAGTACAGTACTGACCAACACCCTCCACAAGATGACAGCTTATTTACAAGAATCCTACACACTATATCCCATGCAATTTGTGAATTCTTACAAAACATTAAAAAATACTGAAAGAAAAAAAAAAAAAAGAAAGGGAAGGAAGGGAAGGAAGGGAGGGAAGGGAAGGGAAGGGAAGGGAAGGGAAGGGAAGGGAAGGGAAGGACACAAAACAAGAAGAAACACCAGAAATACTATCTGCATTCCCACCACTGTACTTTTGTACATGCTTGTAATGGAGGTCTGAACACAGCTCCTCTGATGGGCCTGTAGCTCTAGGGGACAAGTGCTCAAAAAGATCTTGGGTTACAAGCAGAAAACCTTGTAGGAAAGCCCCTAAAATATTCCAAGTCAATGTACATTTTGAAATATCTCTACCATATTATTTCAACCCAAAAAAAAAGGCTACATCTAGTGCCCTAGACAAAAACCATCTAATTTTCACAGTGTTTTCCTACAGGTTAAAGTTTGGTGACATTTGAAATGCACATTCTTACACAGTTCACTAGTTGGTACAGTGCCACAACTCTCACCTCATGCCACAGGCACTTGACAACACAATTCTACAGCCATGCACAAGAGAAACTAAGCTCTGACAAACATGACTTTACAGCTTTTCTCACCTGCTATGTATTATCCCAAAGTACATACAGGAAAGGTAAAATATCCAGGTACTGTATAAGTACAAAGCAAGAACATGCACTACAGAAATGTTAAATTCTGTCAAAGTTAATAGAAGTCAATTCAAATTTTCTAATTAATTAGTAAAATAATATAGGTTAAGTTTTCATAGGAGGATGAAACAGGCCTACATTCCACTGTACAGTTTTCAAATTAATTCAGATTATCTTTAGTAAAGATTCTCTGATGAAACACATCATTTTAGCCAGCTAATTGCATTCTCCCAGGATTTACTCTATGTAAGATGCAATATCCTAACACTTAAAACAGATTAAATTCTGGATAAACTATCAATGAAGAGCTCTTGCAAGTTTCTACTTTTGCCCATTTTGAGGACAATAAAAAAAATCTTTAAGAACTTGATTTAATAACAAGTGAGGAAGTTTGTACATCACCTTGAGAACGTAACTGCTTTGAAGTGTGCTGGCAAAGGATAACTACATCATTTAAAATGTTCTCACACTAATGTATATGTAATCCTTATTTATAAAAAAGTGGTTTTGAACTTCAATCCTGCTGTGAATATTCTCTCTCACAAATCCTAAATCAAGCAAACCAAACACAGCTTTACAGTTGTTCTTACAACACAACCAACAGAGTGCTCTAGTCTCTCACCTTTACTTTGATGTGAAATAAAAATAGTACATCATGTTCTTAATCTAAGGGTTTTGTGCAGCTGTAGTGAACAAAGTTTCCAGAGGAGAAAAGACACACAGTAGATGTGTTTGAGGTTTTGCTTTAAAAGCTTTGTGACAAAATAAATCTGTAATCCAAGCCTACCCAAAATCACACCGAATTTCACAGTAGTATGGATTCATCCAGCTAAACTACAAATTAAGGTCTTCTATTAATTTGCCTCTTTCCATTAGTGTCCTCAGTTTTTAGGTATAAACATGCTATAAAGACTTTCATCAAATCAACTCCAGATTAAACACTTCATGTGGACACTGCCATGGCTTACAAGTTACAGCAATCCTGTTAATCACAAGAAAACAAAAGGCACCAAGAAAATACCTACTCTTCCCCTCAAACAAAATCGTCTGCACCAGGAACTGGGAGAAGCATTCAGGCTGTTATTCTAGGCCAACATGGTAAGAAATAAAAGAACAGAGGAAGTATAAAAAAAATTAAAAAATTAAATGTTAGGATAAATAAAAGAAAAAGTAACCTAATTTGTTTGATATATGATATCAAATATGATCTATGATATGATACACTAAGTGCAGTACATTTTTAAGTACTCCTGTTCAAACCCAGAAGTTCACTAGTATCAATCCTTTGGTAAATTACTTTCTTGAGGGGTCTCATCTTATGCTAGAAGGTCTCTGCTACCTTTTCTGTGGTGTTTGTGTTGGTTTTTTGGTTTGGTTTGTTGTTGTTGATTGGTTGGGTGGTTGGGTTTTTTTTGACTTTGTGGGTTTTCTGAAAGCCTCTTGGAAAATCAGCTATTGCCTTTAAGACATGACAGATATTTTTATCAATCCCTATGATATTCTGAAGAGCCAGAAGAAAAAGAACTTGTCTTTACAGATATTCATCAAGGATAAACAAAACAACACCTCTTAAGGACTCATCAGACTGCAAAGGTTGATAATCCATAGTGTCTTTCTTGAGTGCTTCATTATTTTTTGTGCCATAAAAGATGGTTAGCCAGGCTCAAAAGCAGTAAAAGGCTGTGAGTCTAAGAAAACCAAAGAGAAAGGGAAGGCACTTCTCCCCATCTGACACAAAGCTTCTAACTAAAAAAAACTCCCTGGGGCTTCAGGGCACTTTCCCTCAGTTACACACGTCCAGAGGACTCCTCTAGTGCATTTCAGTCTTTGCATTTCACACAAGCCTATAAACTACCATCTGAAGATACAAATACATTCATCAGGCAAAGGCTTTTGCTTGGCCTTAAGTTTTTAAACCATCTCAGAGCAAAAAGGGAACAAGCAGTGCTCTCTCTGGAGTCCTGCAGTTCAGCACTTGCTTTCTGCAAGCCTTTCCTGTACACCACTCCCTTCTTTTGGTACAGCTATCACAAAGCTAAACAAAAAATCTCCAGCTTTCAGCCTGACTTCAAAGAGTTCCCTTTCACTACTGCCAATCCAAGGTAGGAGAAGAAGAGAAAAAGGTGCTTGAAAGCAAGTAAGAGCAGAAATGGTCTCAGATGCAGATGGCTTTAGCACACAAGCCCATGGTCACAGTTAATTCCATACAAAAATTGCCAGTAAGCTTTGACTTGAGTACTCCAACTCTTGAGAACTTCAGCTGTACTTACAGTACCTATAGTCTGATGGAAAAGAACACCACACCCCCCAGCAAACCCAGATGTAAGTTTGCAAGAACATTTTTACACATGCCTAGTAAGTATCTCTGGCAAAACTGAGCTTGTTTTCTTTACAGATCTGTGATCTTTCTTTCCTTGACTGTTAAGCTCCCCCACATCTTTATAAAAGATATAAAAGCAAAGAAAAACCCCAAACCAATCAGTGCCCATCAGATGGCCAGGCCCAGTTGTAGTGCAGCTTTATGCTACGAGCAGCCTTACCTCGATGATGCGGCTGTCCACGGGCATTGTGGTGCTAACCATGTGGACGTTCGGCGTGGATGTGGATCGCTGTCTTTGGGAAAGAGAGCCCTCAGAGGAAGGGTTTGATGTGTTGAACGTGAAGGCATGAGGTGTAGAATACCTGTGCTGGGAACTGGGAAGGAAAGAGAGAGAAAGGGAAAGTCATGGTTATTTTTTTCCACTCGAGCAACTGAAAACTACTAGTCAATGTAATTTCTCCAAAAGCCATATACACAGAAACCCAAATGGAAAAAAAAGTTGGGAACTATAAACTATTTGGTCAGCAGAATCATTCCCTGTTTAACTTTAGAAATACATTAGAAAACTTAAAGATCTTAAAGAAAACTTTAAGACCTTAAGATTCCCACACTTAGCCAGCACATTTAACACGTCTGTTTCTCCTGTTACAAATTTTGCCCCAGTCCATACAAATCACATTTAATATAAGGACAGAACACTGGCTCTGATGGATTAATTCAGGTCTGTGAAATTGAAACAAACTGCTCACTTCAAGCCTGGTAAATGCACAAGTTAAGAGCTACTTTTACTAAGCCCTGAGTTTGTAAAGGTTTGCAAGACTGTTCAATGGTTTGCACAGAACAGCCAGCAAGGAAGTCATGAAACCCAGTGCCAGTTAAAAGGAGGCCAACAATAAAATCCAGTTCAACAAAGAATTATAAATCACAGCGAGGGTCACTCAAACCTTACTTATCCCAAATCACACCAGTAACTTCACTGAAATCAGCCAGCCTTCACAAAAAACATAGAAACCTGTCAAAGTAATGACTGGAAATAGCCTAAGATGGCAAAAAGAACAGAAGATCAATTCCTGATGGCATTCCTACTAAAATAAATAATGCCAAGAACCATTTGCAAGCCAGCTATATGCTCTGAGCCTCATTCCTCAACAGGCCAAGAATTTTCAAAGGGTTGTAGAAAAAAACCCCAAAGATGGCCTGCCCTCTTCAGTCTCTAGAATTTAAAGGAAAGAACACAGGCACAAATTAGAATCAGAAGACAGGATCCTTTGAAAGGAAAATAATTTTTATTCTAGCAATTACAACTGTAGGAACAATCTCTTTAGGGCTCAGAATTTTCTTTAGGAGGAGGGTATATTCAGCTTCCACTCTTCTGCCATCAGAACGGTATCTTAGTTTATATATGCAAGCCATGCAAAACCAGTCAGAAACCCTTATATGTATACTACCTGATCAGATAAAATAAAGTTAATTCACAAAAATACAAAAAGGGAGCCTTGAACTTTCTTAGGTAGGAAAACAAAGTTCTCCAGAAAAACCTTTACAACCCTCCCTTAACATCTTAAGACTAAACCCTAAAAATATCAAATCCCAAATCGTTTTGCTTGAAAACTAAGAACAAGAAAGGACACTACAGATCATCTATGATGAGGTGGTTTGCCTTCTTGTACGTTTACCCCAACCTTCTATAAGATGGCTCTATTTTTGAGGAGTTAGGGGTGTTTTGGTGGGCTGTTTTTTTTATTTTTCTTTTAAACAACTGTATTTCCCAAACCAGAAATGACAGGAAATACTAGCTTACCTAACAGGTATCCGGGAGACAGACTCCCGCATCCGTCTCATTGTCAAGGGAGGTAGTGCAGGGACACCACTGTCACTGATATTTGAATTTGGGAACAATCTGAAATATCAACAAAAACAATTACAATTTCAACTGCTACACTACCTCCTGTACAATGCTATTGAAAGCTGAAATTTTAAAGGGCTGTTTCTTTCCAGCACAATTAACTTCATGAACACATTCCTATCTATACATGGTATTTTTCCTTTGTGTATGGTATGTAAAAACTCTTGTCTTCAGACTCCCAATGAAAATTTCCATGCGTTCTTTCTAAACTTATGATACAAATCTTTTTTTCCAGCAGACTGCAGATTTTCCTGAAAGGGCATTTTATATCAAATTTCTTATGTTCTATTAAACCCAGGTATTGCCAAGTGGCAAAAGTCACCCTACACTAACAACTAGTCAGTGTAAGAAAACACATAACCATATAGCCAAGTTTAGCTATAAAAACACACTAACACACACAAAATCATTTATAGGTTTTAACATGTCTGCATCAAAGGACTTGTTTCTAACATAATGAATTTCAGCTTTTCTTAATCCATGTTAGAAAAGCAGGGGGGCTGGACTACCTGACCTTTAAAGGCGCCTTCCAACCCAAACCAGTCTGATTCAGGTTTGCTCACCATTCCATGCATTTTCAACAAGGTGTCAAAAGCTGTGGCAGTTCTGAACACCCACGTTTCCAACAACTAAAAACCAAATGAATCATGACCTTTTAAACAAGAAGTGTTAGGTGTGAGGACTTCTCTGCTGAAACAGAGGGCATTATAGCAACTGCCTGGTCATTCAAGATACTTGTTTGCTTGTCCCAGAATATTAAAGTTTATATTAAATGCATTTTGTTCTTGTTGTAATTGGCCTTCTTTACCTGGGAACAGACAATCATTGCTGGCTGTTTTATGAAATCAAGACATGAGCTCTGTGTATTGATCAGTGACTACGCTTCCCAATAATCCAAACAGATCTCTTACAATAACAGCTTACCAAAAAAAAAAAGAAGAATAAAAATAAAAACAATGCTTGTCACAGCAAATTACTGTTGGTATGAAAAAGGAACAGTCCTTACAAGAGTTGCCTGATATTGCTCCAGTCGACACACATGGTTGGAACTTTAGTGCTGCAGTGTTCGTGGAATTTATAACCACACGTCTGACACCGAAACCCATTTAACAGGAACTTCTGGCAGATGTCACAGAAAGCAAGTTTTAGAAATGTCTTCCGAGCCTAGAAAACACAGTCAATTATTAATCCAATCTCCTGGATTCTTTCCATCAATTGAGAGGAACATCTTCAGAGGCTGACATAAATAAATAGCATGTTATCAGTGTCCTCAAATCACTACTGAACTTAAAACCACACTTGAGTATTCCTCAAGTAGAAAGATCATCTAGTCTAACCCCCCTGCCAGAGCAGGATCACCTAGATCAGGTCACACAGGAACATATCCAAGCAGGCTTTGAATGTCTCCTGAGGAGACTCCACAACCTCTCTGAGCAGCCCATGTCAGGGCTTTGTCACCCTCACTGAAACCATGAAGATTTTTTCTAATATTTATGTGGAACCTCCTGTGTTCCAGCTGCACCCATTGCCCCTTGTCCTATCATTGGATGCCACCTAGAAGAGCCTGGCTCCATCCTGCTGGCACTCACCCTTTACAGATTTATAAACATTCATGAGATCACCACTCAGTCTCCTCCAAGCTAAAGAGCCCCAGTTCCCTCAGCCTTTCCTCACAAAAAAGATACTCCACTCAATCATCTTTGTGGCTCTGCACTGGACTCTTTGGAGCAGTTCTCTGTCCTTCTTGAACTGAGAGGCCCAGAACTGGACACAACACTGCAGATGTGGCTTCACCAGGGAAGAGTAGAGGGGCAGGAGAAGCTCTCTCAACCTACTAAACATGCCCCTTCTAACACACACCAGGATGCCACTGGCCTTCTTGCCCACAAGGGCACGTTGCTGGCTCATGGTCATCCACCAGGATCCCCAGCTCCCTTTCCCCTGGGCTGCTCTTGAACAGGTCAGGCCCCAAGTTATACAGGTACCTGGGGTTGTTCTTTCCCAGGTGCCAGACTCTACCCTTGCCCTTGTTGAATTTCATTCAATTTCGTCCTGCCCAACCCTCCAGCCTGTAAAGTCAGACACTCCTCCCAGTTTGGTGTCACCAGTGAACTTGCTGTCAGTGCACTCTGTGTCCTCATCCAGGTCATGGATGAATATATTGAATAGTACTGGTCCCAGTACTGACCCTTGGAGAACCCCACTAGTTATAGGCCCCCCAGTTCTGGACTTTACAGACTGATGATCTTAATATGATAGTTACAAAAGTATGTATTTACATAAAATAAAAATTACAATCTTCAGACTTTGATTAATATAAGTAATGTGAGCTTTTAAGGTCTCTAATACCTAGGAATCACCAAATATAAATAGAATTCTGGCATTTCAATGCAAACTGATATTTAGCCTATCTAATTAGTGAGAAGCAGGGAGTGAAGGAATCAAATCATCACTTCTGAAACCCCCACTGTGTTTAGGAAGTCAAAAGGCACCTAAGGCCTAAAATGTACTTTGGCTGAGTATGTGGTTCAATTAATACAATTTACATCAAAATACAGTAGTATTGTAAGCTTACAAAATTGTGTGTAGTGAGTGGAACATGATCAAGAAAGTCCACTTGAAGCTCCTCTCCAATCAAGGAGGCAGCATCTGTATTCCAATCCAAACGCACTTTTCTTCTGAAAGAGAAATGGGGCAACAGATTACTTCAGAGATAATGACTCCAGCCTAATCAATGACCTATGTTTTGTGAGTTTTCTTGAGTAAACTGAAAATAAATACAAAAAAGTGTCTAACCTCTTATAGTGAGCTACATTTCGATTCCTTTCACTTTAAAAATTAGAAGCAACTTTGAAAACACAGCAATTCACCTCTTTTTCTGTTTATTTTTTAATATGCAAGTCATTTATCTATAAAAATTATTTGAAATAGGACTCCTGGAAGCTGTAATGGAGTCACAGAAATACCCTTATAAATGAAAGGTAAGAAATTATGAATGGCAAACTTAGTGACATGGAAGCTGTATTACGTGCTTCAGTGCTACAGTTACTGGTGACCCAGAATGGACTCAGTTACACAGAGATGTAAACCCACAAATGACTGCCTGATGCTCGAGGCTTAAATGAGCATTAAGCCCAAGCCTTACGAGGTGTGAAGTTAAATGTATTAACTCCATGAGATACCTTCACTCCCTCAGCTTGTAATAGAATCATTTGATATTTAATAGCAGCATCCCCGATCCTACAAAATATAAGGAATATCTGAAGTGAGATTTAAATCCAAACATTGAGAAGTTGTAGAAAAATGCAGAGCCTCAAAACTGAGCACACAGAGGAGATGTTCAATTAAGCTGGCTATGGATCACTAGCTCTACGAATGCAGGGGAGAAATACACCTCAAATATGATGGTGTATTACAGCATCTCATCTACAGTATGACTCAAGTCTCTGTAAGATGAAACAAGCACTTGAGTTTTCCCCTCAATTCTGAGCATTGTTAATATTTAGCTTTAAAACAAAAAAATGTTAATACCGAGGAAGCTGAAAGAGTTGCCCTAGACAGGGAAACAAAAGCACCATAATGTTACCCACCAAATTGTGCTTTTAAAAGAAGCTAGCAAGAGAGAGGAATAAAGTATTACTCCACACCCAAGGTTTTCACATTCTCTAGTTGAAAGTGTCACACAAAACCCTTCAGACTCTCACCCTTTTGGCTCAGCAAGAAGTCGAAACACCGCACAGCATTCTGGCTGCAGACCTCTGACTTTCAGAGCCTTCATTAGACAGTCGTGTAAGGTCATCCCATTTCGCACATTCACCTGTCACCAAAGGAAAGCAAAAAATACATTAGTCAGTGACTGAACAATTTGTTCAAGCTTTTATTGGGGTGGGAGGGAAAAAATAACCAAGGTGGGTTTTTTACTCCTTTTCTTTAGAAGATCAAGTAAAACTGCACAGCTATTAACTTTTGAAGTGAATAAATAGGTAAATAAAAATGCGTTGCATGATGTAAGAACAGACTGCTGTGCCTTCCAATTTACCTTGCAGCCCATTAAGCCAACCTGCCAGGCAGACACATTTTCTGCCATACGTGTGACTACTGTGTATGTATGCAAAGGAAGTTTTGAAGCCATTTTATAACTTTTCAGTTTCTTACAAAGTTTCTGTGAAATGGAATTTTTACACAGCACTTGTACAAGTAGGTAGCCTACTACCACTGTCTTTTCATGTTAAATTTGTAAGCAAAGTATCTTGCTCATGCATATTGAAAAAACACAGCACTGAGGTAGAGAAATAAAAACTCTTGAAATAACACACACTGTTTTCAAAACACATCCTCATGCCAGTGTTAGCAAAGAGAACAGGATGACATTTCTTACACTGAAGCAATGCAGACTCACCACCGTGCGCTGCTTGTTGGGCAGGAAAACACGAATAGTACTACTAGTTTTGGAAGTATCTGATATTTTGCCATCATCAGATGCTCGGCGTTGATAACCAAACTGCTGGACAATAGTAGGTGAAATACAGTTTGAACCATCAAAGACAGAATCCTTGAGTCCAAAACCATTGCTGATAGTCTTCCAAGCTCCTTGAATGTGCTCCATTGATGCGGTCTGAAACAGAAATTGAGAGAGTTGGGGAAAATGGCAATATTCTGTGCTACAGAGTGGTACTCTCTCTTCCTCAACAGACTGCACAGCCTCTTTGGAAAGCATCTGAAAACCTCACTGCCCTTGTGACATGATCAACCTACACATGCACAGTACAGTTCACCCACATCTACAAAATCAGCCCAAGCCTTGAGAGCACTTGACTTCCTGCACATAAATAGATCATCAGTAACATACGTAATTCCTCCCACTGCACCTCTGGTGTCACAGAAGCAGGTTACCATCACATTGATTTAGGTAATCAATGCCTGAGGGGCCTGCAGAAAGGTGGCTGGATGCCATCTGCAGGCTGAAAGAACAGTCCTGTAGCCAGCAATGGCATGTCAGCATTAGCACAGACTGTGCTGTTAAGAAAAAGAGGCTCAAAGGGAATTACAATAAAAAGCATTCATGGAAGAAATTCTGGTTTTATCAGTAATTTGGTGGATTTGGCTTTATTTTTTTTTTTGCTTGTTTTTGCTTGTTTTTGAGGGAGGGGAGTTAATTTTTTCAGACCTGACTAGCAGCTAGAAAAGAAACAACATAACCTCAAGGCTTAGTGTTTGTGAAGCACCTACCAAACCTACCCAATGCTACAGGTTCTATACATAAACCTCAAGAAGAAGCCACTGCTGAAAGAAGATTACAAATTAGTCCAGATAAAAATCTGCAAGTGGTATGGGGATGGAAGGGTAGGGGAAAAGAAAGCAAAGTTTAAAATATATTCACAGTCTCCTAGAAGATATGGGCAATCTGTGATGAAAAGTTGCTAAACCTGCTCTTGGCATCAAGGTACAAGGGCATGCAGTTGGAAAAGCGGAGCTGGTTGGAGAAAGAGAGGTATCAGTTGTCCTGCTGCTGACTCTGTAACTACTCAGAGGCTGTGACCCTCATGTAGGATGGTGGGAGGCTCCAGGTCCTCAGAAGCACCTCCTCACTCGGGCCAAGAAGAGTCTAGTCAAGAACACTTCAATGCTGATACTGCATGGGCAGCCCCTGGACATGTTCACTACTCAGAGTTGGTCACTGTTCTTATTCCAAATTATTATAATAGAAGAACAGAGACAGTCATAAAAGATGCTTCTTAAGAAGTAATGTACATATGACATACACCTTTATCCTGCCCTCTAGGGCTAGAGAGGCAAGCTTGAAAAATTACATCAATATCTACAAAGCATTCACTTTGAACTCCAACAGCTCACTGCAGACATGGAAGGAAGGTAAGAGAATCAGCATGGCAGTTAGTTGACCAGCTCTGAATGGACTAAAAAGAAAAGTATATATAATCATACCACATAGTATTGCACAGACACAATTTCTAGTTGCTACACTGAACCTAGTACCAAGCACAACAGCAGACAAAAGGCAGGCTGCTTCTCAGGACACAGGTTAGCGTGTCCATCTTAACAGGTAAGACAGGTGCACAACACAGCTCACCTTTCAGTGGCCTGTGCCCTGGCATTTATTCATTTTGGGTCTTTTGCTCCAACCAGTAATTGATGAAAGCCAGACTTACCAAAACTTAACTAATTTCTCTAACTCTCCCAAGATCCAAACCAATTTACTCTAGTGAGAAGGTGGCTGATGGTCTAAAGAGCAATTTTATTTAAAATAAAGGAGGATTTTACAATATCTTCATAAATATCTAATTCTTAGTTTGTCTATTTCAGGAAAACTAGCTTTTCTTCCTTTAAGTGAGTTACAAGCACATTTCTGAAACATAATCATTATCAAACACAAGATTTATGTTTATGCCATGCTCAAATAATCCACTGCCAGCTGAGTGTTTCCATGCATCTTTTTAAATTTTTCTTCCTCTTCACTAACATGAATATGGCTCCAAACAGCCTGTCTACAACTGAAAGGTTGTAAAAACAGCATTCAAAGAACGTTTTAAGATACTGAAGTACGTCAGTCCCCTTGTACATCCAGTACTGCTAGGAAACTGATACTGGCTTGTTCTGTATTAAACATTTAATCTGAGTAGAAAAAAAAAAGAATTTCATATTATTCTTCTCCCTCCCACAGGCATAGTGCACACCATGACCAAGATTGCATTCTTCATTAGGACTTTTTGCATAGATCACAGATTTTGACTAGCCCTTTGAACAAACATTAAAATCAAATGCACAGAAGGGCTGTACGATGTGCACATCTGACAGCAACAAATTCCTGGAAATCATTCATTCATATACATTCAGATCATACACTCAGATAATTAAAAAATATTCAAAAGATAGTTTGAGCTACTTTGACTGTGACCAGCAAAAAGTGTTTAGTCTGAACTGTGAAAAATTTCAGTCTGTCTCCCTAAGGAATGCCGAAACTGGTCATGAAGAAGCCTGAAAGTGCACAGGACACAAAGCTAAACCCCTCTAACTAGAGTTAGTTGACACACTTTGAGACTGATTAATCCATTGCAAAATTAACACCTTTTTGTATTTAAGATCAACTTTTGAGAGTTAAACTGGTTAGTACACACAAACCAATATAAGTCACTGGCTGTATCAGGCTGTACTTTGGGCTCTGGCTAGGGAGTATTTGTCACCAAACCACCTGCACTTCAACCCTTTGGTGCCTGGCTCTCTGCCAATCAGAACAGCTCCAGGCTACTTTTCCCAACCAATTTTTAGGACTATCTCTTTAGTTTGTACTTTTCCACACTAACCATTCCCATGTCAGTCACAAATTCTTTTCCACATGACATTTTTCTATCAAGTTCATATGCAGTGCTCCACAAGTTTCCCTACAAAACCTGAATTCCTTCATTAGGGAAGTGGAAGCACTGATCACTCTGCTTGTATTTAAAAAAGCACAGAGGGATGGAGAATCTAAATCCTTTCATTTTCCAAAGCAAAAAAGCTATCTCAGGTAAAAAGAAAAATACAGCAGGTGTTTCCAAGCACTCGAGCAGAACTTTTTTAAATGTTAGCAAAGTAGTAGCTGCTGAGTTTATATAGAATTACAAAACAGTTTAGGAAATTACTATTAGAACAGCAGTGAAAGGAAAAGGCAAGGAAGGAAAATACTCAAATCTTGCACATACTTGTTGTATAAGTTTTGCTAGTAAGGGCAGGAAGGAGGTTCCAAGTAACTATAGACCAGTCAGTCTCAGCTCCATCCCTGGAAAGGTGATGGAACAATTTACCCTTGACATTGTCTCTAGATATATCAAGGATAAGAGGATCATTAGGGGCAGTCAACATGGCTTCACCAAGGGGAAGTCATGCTGGACCACCAGGTGGGTAGATGATAGTAAAGCAGTGAATGTGGTTTATCTTGATTTCAGGAAGGCATTTGACACAGTCTCCCACAGCATGCTTCTGGCTAAACTGAGTAAGTGTGGCCTGGATGCTTGGGCAGTGGCTTGTGAACTGGCTGCAGGATAGAAGCCAGAGAGTTGTGATCAATGGGACAGAGTCCAGTTGGAGGCCTATAACTAGTGGGGTTCTCCAAGGGTCAGTACTGGGACCAGTACTATTCAGTATATTCATCCATGACCTGGATGAGGGCACAGAGTGCACTGACAGCAAGTTCACTGGTGACACCAAACTGGGAGGAGTGTCTGACTTTACAGGCTGGAGGGTTGGGCAGGACAAAATTGAATGAAATTCAACAAGGGCAAGGGTAGAGTCTGGCACCTGGGAAAGAACAACCCCAGGTACCTGTATAACTTGGGGCCTGACCTGTTCAAGAGCAGCCCAGGGGAAAGGGAGCTGGGGATCCTGGTGGATGACCATGAGCCAGCAACGTGCCCTTGTGGGCAAGAAGGCCAGTGGCATCCTGGTGTGTGTTAGAAGGGGCATGTTTAGTAGGTTGAGAGAGCTTCTCCTGCCCCTCTACTCTTCCCTGGTGAAGCCACATCTGCAGTGTTGTGTCCAGTTCTGGGCCTCTCAGTTCAAGAAGGACAGAGAACTGCTCCAAAGAGTCCAGTGCAGAGCCACAAAGATGATTGAGTGGAGTATCTTTTTTGTGAGGAAAGGCTGAGGGAACTGGGGCTCTTTAGCTTGGAGGAGACTGAGTGGTGATCTCATGAATGTTTATAAATCTGTAAAGGGTGAGTGCCAGCAGGATGGAGCCAGGCTCTTCTAGGTGGCATCCAATGATAGGACAAGGGGCAATGGGTGCAGCTGGAACACAGGAGGTTCCACATAAATATTAGAAAAAATCTTCATGGTTTCAGTGAGGGTGACAAAGCCCTGGAACAGGCTGCCGAGGAAGGTTGTGGAGTCTCCTTTGCTGGAGATGTTTAAAACCCACCTGGACAAATTCCTATGCAACCTGATCTAGGCCATTCTGCTCAGGAAGGGGGATTAGACCACAGGATCTTTTGAGGTTCCTTCCAATCCCTAATTCCAATCATTCTGTGATACTGTGAAAGTCACAGGGCAAACCAAACCCTCCACTTTTTCTAGCATAATGATTTATATTTTTGTCCTGTAATTAAAACTGATAAATACTGACAGGTGCACATTCAATGTTTTAAATGTGATCTCTTAACATTATGAAGACTATTAAAGCTGAAGTGATTATCTCAAATGTTCTCATTCTTTTAATTTGGCTAATTCAAATGCATTACTAGAAATAAAAAACATACTGAATGCTGCTTCCCTGTATCTCATTGTACCAGAATCACATTACATGACACACTTGCCCTGTTCTGACTTCTTGTTTCTTCACCATAATGTCAAACTCTTCACAGCAAAAGTCTTTATTGTGGACCTGGCACTGCAGAAGGGGGGCTGTGAGTTCACATGTTCATTGATGTTACACAGAAAAACCCTTTTGGACTGGCATTTTTCCCCCCCCCAAGACCTTCAATCCACTCCACATACAGTCTCAGACATGGGCCTATTTGCATTCTGGATTAGATCATGCTTGAATTGTTTCAAGTACATCTGAAAGCCCCAAACAGTGTTTACAGTTGCCTGGAACTCATCCACTTTACAACAAGGATGAAAAAGTTACTCAAATGTCAGCAATCCACCAAATACCCTTCCCACACAAGTTCTCAAGGATTAAACAACAGTGACTGAGAATCTCAGCACAAAGAATCACTGGCTCTGTCCTCTCTCCATTGTATGTAGTAGATGGAGCAACACTGAGGACACAAACACTGAAAACACAGCAGTCTTTAAACTAACCTGAAAAAAAAAAAACAAACAAATAACAACAACAACATTGCACTTCTTCAATTCAAGCTTCCAATCTTTTAATCAAGACTTCTTCAGCTTCCCTAGGAATTCTTCCTCTTACAATTGATGTAAGATAGATGCTAGGTACAGGTGGCCTTCAGAGGCTTAGCTTCCTCCTGCTTTTTGTTGTTTTGGATCCAAGGTTTGTCATAACATTTGTGAGTCAGCAAGGTGTTGTGTTTTTTCTTTTTCCTCTCTGCTGAACTGGAACATGGCCTGAGATGGAAGTTACTCAGGTAACTGCTGGGAGCTGCTCATTACACAGGGTAACTGCAGTTCACACATACCACAGCTACTGGTAAAATACCCTTGCACAATACCAGACAGTGCTAGATTATCTGTACAGTTAGACAGAATCAAGTACAGTGATCCAGCTAATTCAAGAGTTAGATATTCTCTGCATTCATTCAGGGCATCTTTAAACTAATACACTTGGTTTGTTAACTGTGGCTGTGCCAGAACCAGCAGTGCCCTGGGAGGGCAATACTGCCATTCTAACAGCCTGGGCAAGGAAACAATGCACAGGACAGGGAAGAGAGCAACAGCACAATGAAAGGTTTGGAAGGGGCCTTGAGATATTTTTCTGTGAGAATACAGAAATAAATTATACATATTTTATTATGAAGTGCACCTAGGAATAGCTGAACATAGGTTTTTGCAATATGAACTAAATCTAATGTGATACTACTAAAGTATTGTATTTACAACCTGCCTGGGCAGCCCTACTGATTTTATTTTACTGCTTCTGGTGCATCAGTTTTTACAAAATAGCCTGTACAAAATGGCAAGTAAAATCTGAAATCAATTAGAAATTACAGATGATATACAAGCACAATTGCTGTCATCAAACATTTACTGTCCTAAGTGTCTCCAGAAATAAATTATGCTTCTTTTTAATTCTATCTTATCTTACATTACTAAATACATCCATGAAATTACAGTTGTGATTTGGGTGGAGTTTTATTTATTTAACAAAATGCTGTAACAGACTGTTTCAAAGGTGCAATCTCAGAAAAGGGGAAAAAAAAAACCCAACCTCCACTTGTAAGATAATGTCACAGACACAATTTACATTAGGTCTGGATTATTTACAACAGAACTGTAGCCGTGGGGAAAAGCAAATGCTATTTGGAGAAGACAAGAAAACATCAAGATCTAACATTCTAAACTTAGGAAGGGCTTTACCCCTGCAAAGTTAATTTCCATGGAGACTGACTCAAGTAAGAGCTTAAGTTAAATACACATTTCTGATAAAGCAAGCACTGAAACAACTGTAGATATTATATCAATTTTGTGGAATTTTTTTAAAAAAAAGAAACCAAAAAGCCCATTTTAATAGCAGTGGAGGAATCCAACCACAGAGCTGGGCTGTTGTAAGTCTTTCCTCTCCCAGGAAAAAGCCAGGGACCTCAGAAAAAGAATAGGGCAGAAGGAAGGGCAAGACAGAGAAAGTTATTTATACCTTTAATTTTCCTTTAAGCGACTGAAGTCCTATGACAAAAGGATGAAGTGCATCATCTGTGGAAGGTAATGCAAAAACAGAAGGTATTTACTATTTTAACAGACAAACATATACAACATAACAAATGAATAACAAAAATAGCCATTTTGTGTATTACATCAATAGGAGTTAATTCACCATCCTTCTACTATTAAAAGAGCTTTCCGGGCCACCCAGCATTTCATTCTTTATGCAACACTTCATTGTAAGGGGATGCACTGTGCAAGTCCAGACCACCATGAGAACCAAACGCCACCTCAGCTCAGTGAAACCTCATCCTCAGTCAAGAACATGATCAAAATCCTTTACAGATAAACTCACTAAAGCAAAAATTAAGCATGAGTTGAGTACCTCCTTCTCAGACATTAATTCCTCACTTAAGGGAACACCTTGCTGACTCACAAATGTTATGACAAACCTTGGATCCAAAACAACAAAAAGCAGGAGGAAGCTAAGCCTCTGAAGGCCACCTGTACCTAGCATGTAAGCATCAATTGTAAGAGGAAGAATTCCTAGGGAAGCTGAAGAAGTCTTGATTAAAAGATTGGAAGTTTGAATTGAAGTGCAAGTCAAATGAAAAAAAAACACTCACTAGATAGTAAATGGTAAAAATTTTTCTTACCCAAAGTTCTTATTCTAATTAGCAATTCCTAAAACAATCACATGCAGAGTTGATGAGAAAAGTCTAAGATGCCACAGTCGCTAAGGCTGCAAAGGACCTCTTGAGAGCATTAATTCCACGTCCCTGCTCGAGCAGGGGCAGCTACAGCAGCCTGCCCATGGCCACTGTGGCTGGGTTTCGACCACCTCCACAAACACTGCACAGCCCCCCTGTGCCACCTGCTCCACTGTGTGATCACCCCACCCCCACACTAAAGTGTGTTTTCTCATGTTCAGATGGAGATTCATGTGTTTTAATTTGCACTCTCTGTGCCTTGTGCTGTCACTGGACACTAGTGTCATCTTCATTCCTTCCCATCAGTGTAGACTAGGGAGATGGAAGGAATTCTGCCTCTTGCACACCAGAGGAAAAGCCGAGATCTTTAGTTCTAACAGAAGACAAACCAGTCAGCAATAATGACCTATTTGGGACATCTACTCTGAATCAAGGGGGAGAAGGTGTTGGATTTTTTTAAATAGATTACATTACTGAGGAATAAGGTGTGCAAAGTGATGTGACTGGAGAGTATTGGGGATCCAGAACCACAGAAAAACACAGAAGATCAAAACCACCATAAGAACTCTAAGAAGCAGCAGAGGACCAAAGAAAGACTCCTCAAGAGATTTGTAAAGGCTGGTTCCTAAGGAAACCAACAGCTAAAAACTCAGCTGAAGAGAATCTGGGACAAACTCTGTGAAAATTAATCCAGTAAGTATGATGGATAATGTCAGATGAAAAAGAGGAGAGGAAATTGATGGGAGGGGTAGATATTTTCCAGACTGAATACCCGAAACATCTTTACCATAACATCAGCCAGAAGAAAAAGGAATCTCAAATATAAATCAAAAGAAGGAGGCATGGTATAGAAGTGCAATGACCTAAAGAAGAAACAAATACAATATTTCTACCTTCAACCAATGCAATAGCTGTAAAGGAGGTAAACACTTTTTTTCTGACAAAGAAGAGATACAAGAAAAAAATATAAATAATAAAATTTGCTTCCAGAGAACTGGCAATAAGGAGGGCTTTAGAAGCAAAAGAGTTGACAAAAATACCAACTGCTATTGCAGATGTGAGATTCAATTAAACCTGAGAAGCAGAATTGTTCACCTCAGACAATGGCAAAGCCAAGGGAGAAGAAAGCAGCTCTGCCCTGGAGGAAGTTTGTCTGCTTGCAGGATTTCCACCCAAGATACTCCTCGGTGCAGGAGAAGGAGCAGGGGAAGCAGGTGTTCTGTACAGGGCACACAGAAGCTATCACTGGCCACCTGTCACTGTTAAACCATTGCTTGGGAAAAAAATAAAATCCACTGCACCTAATTGCACAAATGCCAGAACGAGAGTTTCAAAAAAAAGTTTTTAAATAATAGGTTTGTGTTTCAATGTTGTCAAGTCACTTCTGAACTGGTGCTGATGGTTTCAGAAAATAAACATGGACAATACTGTACTTAAGATCAGGTACTCACAAGCATTAGCCATTCAGTGCTGGGATTCAGATGGTCATATAGGGTGTCATATATGACACCCTATATGTGATACTGCCACAACAGAGCTACACTGTTACAGCATTCCTGCACTTTCCTCCAGACTTCACCACACCAGTTTGGTAGATACAGCACTTTGTCACTGGCACTGCTGAAATTGGATTCCCAGGAAAAAAAACCACACCTCACTTTCTACTGCATGAAGGAACCAACAACTTAATATTTAATCAAATTCAGCTAGGCTTTTTAGAAATTATGACAAAAACCTCCCACTACACTGCTTATGCCTGGGCCATGCTGAATTCCCTGTCCTGAAAAATCACACTGCCTATTTAAAACTCTCCACATGCAAAACTGAGAAAGACAAAACACTCAGTATACAAAGGAAACCAAAATTTTTTAAAAAAAAACAAAAACCTCTGCCAGACATAAAATATGCAAACAAAGGTGAAAGAATTTCCTACAGTAACAGCATCAGTATTACATGGGGTGACAGAAGAAAAACTGTTTTCAAATGCAAGACAATTTTAGTCTCAATCTGTCTGACAAATTTTTTGCAATTTCTCCTCAGAGCATCCAGTGCTTCTGCAAAACAAAATAATTCCAGGTAGTGTCCTGTAATTTAACTTCACAAGGGCAGATCTTACTGGAATAGGTAAAAATAGCACTAGTGAACATGCCAAAGGAGAGTCTTTCCACTATATAGCCAGTGCTTAGATTGCAACATCAGCTGGCTCTCTTTTTATAACCTCCTGATTGCCAGTGAACAAGTTACACACAGTGGAAAGGTTTGAGGAAGGCAGGAGCAAGCTCTGAAGCTCACTTTCAGCTGAAATCAATGCACTGTATCACCGTGACAAACACTGTTTCAGCATTTTGTTATTGCCTCTGTAAGCTTTAGACTTGCTTCTAAAGCATTTAATGCAGATGAATGATGTCATCCAGAATATGGTTTATTTTTTGGTAAATGTCAGCATAAAATTAAAGGCTTGGACACTTTGTTGTTTCTTTTGGCTGCAACACAGGCTGGAAGCTACTTCACTTACTCTGTTCTCTTGCAGCCACACATGTGCCATCCTCCACTGAACCCATTTTGGCCCATTTCTGCTAATGCAGCCCTTCAACTCCCACCACTCTGGAACAACCACTTCCCAGCACCTGAGCTCTAGAAGTTTTTTGTCCCATCCCATTCCCCCCTGCTCCCACCTAAAGATAACAGCCATTGCAATATGAACTGTTAGACCAGCAATCAAAGTGCAACAGAAATGTGTTTTGCTAGAAGAAATTCATGCTTCTTAGCCAGCAGCTTGACTTAGAGATGACTGAAATTGCTTAGCTTTCTAATTAGGTACCAGGGAAACCAGTATCCTCCCATCTTCAACAGCACAAACACGTTTCTGCCTGCTCAGACGTCCAGATGGGTATTGATTGGACATGGCTTTCCAACCTTACTGGAGAGAGACAGGGAGGGAAAAGCAAGCTCTAAAAGAGCAGGACACCAGGTCGCTTGCACACTTCTTTCCATTATATTTTCCCCCTTGGTCTAAGAAAACCAGAATGATCATCAACATCTGTAACTCTCCATAAATTTCAAAGTGCAGGCATAATCAGAAATGCTTCTTATTTGCACACAGCGGCCCCAGTATTGTTTTTCTAGATGAAGAAATCTACTCTGGTCTCATACAAATTCAAAGGACAGACAGACAGACACATTTGCCATACTTAATGCATGAGTTTTACAACTGAGGTTTTTTTTAAAAAAAAGTAAAATTACAATACACAAAGAATTGATTAAAAATTGTTTTAATGGGTTTATGAAATACATTGACTGGTTAGACTTGAAGGAATTTAAATTCTATCAGAAATTATCAAAATAAAATAGTAACCTGCCAGTAAACTTGGAATTACCAATTGCTTGGTAAATACTGAACTTATGAAATTCTAAAAAAAGGTTTTATAGACTCTGAGGCTGGAGAGACATCCCATGTCATAAATACATACCTTTCAGTGAAACTTATAACAAAGTTTCTAAAACAAAGTTAAACAAACTCCAAATTGTTACTGCATATCAAAATACACCTTTTCAACAGACAACCAGAGAGGTAATTACAAGCTCTTCCATCTCCACATTAAGTGGAATTTAAATCCACCTTGCTTTTTCTTATACAAGAGATGTATAAAAGATGTATTTTATTTATTTTCAATGCTAATCCTTTGCCAATATCATAATGAGCTTTTTTTCTTTTGGGGGTGGGGGTAAGCAATAAATTAGGATTTTTTTTAATGTTTAAAATGTGATTATCAGGTATTTTTGCTTCCCAGCAACACAGCCACCATTGAAACTTCCAGTGTAGTGGTTCTCTTCACTGCCTGCATTACTTTGCAGGGCTGTCCCTCTGCACTCCTGCATTCTGTAACAATTCCATGCAAGCAAAAGGAGTGCACTTATCTTCACACATTTCACCATGGAACTCCTATGTAAAATCTCACACACCGTTTCTTCTACATAGGGAAAATTACAGAAGAAAATAATAGTAAATTACTTGTTTGTGGAAGAAGTGGTCACAGTGGAAGAGAGACAGGTCATCTGCTCTACAGGTAGTAAGAAAGCAATGCCTGTCATGGGAGGCTAATGGACTGAAGGGGGTTCTCTAGAGAATACTGAAACCATGGCCAGACTCCGAGCAAACAAGGTTAAATGAGAATAGAACCAGAAAGTGGAATATGCAAAAACTAGCACAAAGGACCAACAGAGTTGACAAGGACATGTACTGGAAGCAAATCACTATCAAAATAAAAGACATTTCAGAAGAAGAAAAAGGAAGATTATTCATAAATTGCAGTTTCTCAATATATACTTAAATGTTAGCTCTACCAAGGCACACAGGCACTGAAGACATCTTTCTTCCAGTTGTATGTTAACTTGCATCCCTTCTGCTAGACTATCCAGCTGGGTGTTACCAAAATACCCTCTTCCAAAACTCTTACTTGTTCTATAGTGTAAAAATGTATGTACCAGAAGCCTGTACTGGGGGCTCTGAGCCATTTTTTCAAGTCTAAACCTCTGAGCCAGCTTTAATTAATATGGTTAACCCCATGCCACACCCAGCTGCAAGTTCGTGAAGCAACCTCCCTCTAGCTTGTGAACTAAAAATATACAAGATGTCTCAATTGCTCTTAACCGATACTACGTATTTCAATCGGAATGCAAAATTAATTAACACCCTTTTGTCAGCTGTTTGTCAGAAATGAAATATTTTCGGGTCGATTGCAGCAAGTATGCAATGCAAGCTGAAGTCTGCCATGAAGCACTGTAATGCAGGGCGAGAAAACAGGCAACACTACAGTAATCAACCTAACATCTGCAGACAGCCACAACACAGCAAGAGGAACGATTCCACAGAGCAATGAAACTGAGAACAACAACAACAACATAAAAAGGGACTTCTACCATAAGAGCTGGAGGTACAAGTCCCGTTTGCAGATTTTCAGATAGCACAAAGCAAGCCAGGCAGAGGCGCTGACACACTCACCACATGCACAGCTTATTTGCAAAGCAATTCTAAAACTCTCTTGCCTGCAGTTAAAAGCAGGCAGAGCTGACTGAACCGTGCTGGGGCTCAGCTTGGCTCTGCGAGCGTGCAGGGTGAGCTGGAACACACACGGGAGAAGCGGCAGAACACAGACACACCTGCAGCTGCAAACAAACCCCATGACACACGGTTGCCACCGTGGGGTTCCACATGAATCCAGCATTTTTCCACCTTGAAATCAGTTCTAAAAAGCTTGTCATTTCCCACAAGCAAGCAAAATCCTCTGGAAAAAGATACCATTCAACCATACTACGTGTCTTAAAACCCTCAAAAAAAGATAGTAGTGTAAACCATCTATTCGTTAATGATCAGTTCTAATTCTTAGCTCTGCAGCCTACCAAGAAAACACTTTACTCATTTCCAAATGACCCAAGAGCAGCACCTTGTCTATCCCCATCCACTGCAGGCACTGCAGCATTTCAGCCTGCGAGACCGTATTCTATTAAACTGTAAAAGGTCAGCACACGCTGCTGCAATAAAATCAACTCTGTGTGAAACAGATAGCATTTATAGTACAAACACAATATTCCAGTCACTAAAGGAATCAACGTGCCCCAGCTGCTTTTTTCAAAGCAAATTCGTTGTTTACAAAAAAACAGCATACACAGCAAGAGCCAACAGAGCACTAAGAATTATTCACAGAACTTCATCCAAAACAGACTTTCTTTTCAGAAAAGCTAGGACCACCACTAAATACATATCTGCACTACCCACCCCTACAGAGTAAGTTGCACCTACTTCATGCCCTCTCAAAACTCACAAGCTAAGGCATGCTCACTGCTAAAGCACCTTGTTCATTTGTCACAAAGCTAGTGTGGGTTTACTCCATTTCTCCTGTTATATTGACTCCTCTGTCCATTAATTTTTAGAGCTAACAAAATGTTTCCACAACCTTATTCAACACACAATGGATGTATTTGATAGCAAAAAAATCCAAATCCTTCAGGATTTGCATAAGCAATTACACCAAATTAATCAAAACCAGTACAATGCAGTTGTACACGGATTTATGTCTCATTTACAAGATAAACTTCTGTGAAAGTTACTGACCTTATGCTTAAACTACCATGCTTTAAATTTTAGTTAAATCACAAGTTTTAATCTGGCTTTGGCTATTTGTGTTACTTCTGCAAATAAAGCTAATTTTGACTTAAGCAATTTGATGTTTCTAAAAGAAATAGAATGATTATTTCTATTTCTCTTCAGAGTTACACAGTCCTTAGGTTTCTGCATTTTTAAGTTAGAAGATAGTCCAGGAACTTATTTCTTACAAAACTATCATCCTTTACAATCATTCACTTATTTCAAGATGAATGTGCATTGAAGTTTTAGAAATTCAGCTGCACAAAACCATGCCACCCAGTTACCAAGAGCAGTTACCCAGGAAACTGGTGATCTGCGACCATGCCACCCAGCTGCCTTCAGCCTCTCCTCCAGCAACTCCTGGACATATTAGCTTATTTCAGGAATATGAAATTCCCACGGACTGTGGAAATTGGAAGGCAAAGTATGGAAGAATCCTTCACTCCCTCAGCCCCCTCATCAGCCAGGGCACACAGTGCAGCACAAACCTTTGGTGTGCCAGATGCAGCAGCACATCAACACGGGATGGAACCAAGCCGAGAAAAAACCCTCCCTCCTGCTCAGCCTGCAGGCCAAGAAGGTAGGCAAGCAGTGTAACCATCAAGGGAGGAGAAAAAGTCCGGAGGATGTTCCAGTAAGAAAACAGCAACACCGAGGAAGCAAGAGGTGGCAGAGGTATGGCAAAGGGAGTGATGGAAGATGTCATGGAACAAGACGACAATGTTTGCAGGAGAGGCGATGAGAGACCCAAACACAAACCTGGATTAAGGAGACTTTGGTGGTTCATTTGCTTTCATATCTGTATTAGCAATATAAAAGTAACTCAAACACTCTGTATCCAGGACACAAAATGAAATTTATCAGCACTACTCCCACATTCAAAACAAACTGACTGAAGACTTATTTATACAGATTACTTCAAACAAAGAGCCTTGCCTTCCTATCTCCTACAGAAGTTTCAGAACCAACAGCTCTCATCATCTCATTTTCCAACACAGAAAACAAGAAAAACTTGGTTTCTTCCTCAACTCCTGGTTTCCCAACAGTGAAAAAGACAAATAAATAAATGGGGGGGAAGATGGGAGTGTATGTCCCAGAAGAAACCAGTGCTGATTTAGCACACCAAGAAATGCTGACCAACGATTTCCCTGGGTCATGTTTGTGGTTTATAAAATATGAGTTATTTTAATAAGTTGTAGTAAGTTCAGGCCCTAAGACAGAAATAACTTCATATGTAATTTGAATACCTTGTTGTTGTTGAAGAATAAAAAATGGAAAAGTACAGGTAAACACCAAAGTCAAGCAACTGAAAAAATGAGATTTTAGAACTTCTTTAGAAAAAAAAAAAGTATTGTCTCTGCTACTTCCAGATTTTCTTTCAAGTCAGGTTAGTCAGTCAGCAGCATTGCACAATAAGTTGACCAGTCCTGCAGATATTAAGTGTATGGCAACAAACCATATGAAAAACACATTTCAGATTTCTGAAAGCAGCACTGCTCCAACAGCTACTTCACTTCTGATTTAGTAATCTCAGATTAAGTTGCTTACCATATTAATCAGCCACACATTTCACAAATATATATATATTTCCATAACTTTTTTTATGATTAATCATAGCCTTAGGGTTTACCTGGAAACATTTCTTTCAGACAAAATAAATTAAAGCCACTTCTGAATGCACGTCCCTGGAACAAATTCGACTGAAGTGCCTGAAATTAACTTTCACCTTCACCAATTCAATCTCTTCTTCTGCACCAATACTACAAGACAGGTCCTAAAGGATAAGCAAGTTCATTCAAATTATATCCTACTTTTACACAACGCAATGATCCTTTGGGCAATGTGTGGAGCTCAGTTCTTCAGAAACGTTGAAAGACATTTTTTAAGGTTTTTTTGCACAAAACTATTTTCAAATATTATAAGCTGACATCAGTAGTGGAGGATTCTTAGGGTTTTTTTTCTTACAGACCCTTATTGTTTTGCATACCTGCAATAACCTACAACTGCACCTGGAATGCACACTGTGCTGTAGCAAATGCACTACAACTGGTTCTGAGGTCTCACTGTCCCATGTAAGGTCCCCTATATTTATGGATGTCCATTAAAGGCTAAGAAGGTAGAAGAATCCTACACAAGTTCTACACGCCTGAGGGAGAGGAGACGAACAACGGACAAGAGCCAAGCTGCTGTTAGCACGGGCAGGTTACTTGTGGGTACAATTAGAGTATAGATTAAAAAAAAAAAAAAAACAGTCCAGAAACAGCACACGCAGTTCTTGAGCACTGACTCTGGAGTAGCACCAAGTCTGTGTAGCAAAGTTGTAACAGAAATCAGGAAACTAAAGAATCTTGCTCCAGTTTTCCAATTTATTTTTTTAAGCTGAATCGAGTCTAAAATAAATAAATAATGGAAAAACCCAAGCGAGCAGTTCCAACAGAAGAATGCCTCCGCAGAGCGCATTCAGTTATGCTAATGAAACTTAAACGCATTTTCCGTTCTCGGTTCAGAAGACAGCAGATCAAAGGCACAGAAAGAATAGGGAGTCCCCGCGGGAACCACAGGAGGGACAAAGCTGCCAGCAGCGAAGCGGAGACCCGAGGAGGCCGAACAAGCGAAGCCACCGCAGATGGGCATCCCCCCTCCCGCTACCAGGGCACCCTTCCAGGTGCCGCTAGATGCCCGTCGCTCATCCCGCCGGCCGGCCGCCACACCACCGGGCCGGGCGATGCGGGGCCCCAGCCCCGGGGCACACCCGCCTGGGCCTCGCATCCCTTCCACCAGCTCCCGGAGGGCGGCCTCGGGGCTCGGCGCTGGCACTGACAGGCGGCGGCCACGACACACCTGACCCACGGCAGCCGCGACGGTCCGCGGCCGCCCACTATCCCCCCCGGCCCACCTTGGGCCTTTGGGCACCTTCCTCCCTCCCCGGGCCGGGCGGCCACGCAGCCTCCCCACTGCAGGCGGGAGCCCCCGCCCGGGCCCGGCGGCGATCGGGGCAGCCCTGCGGCACGGACGCCGGCCCCGGGCGCTGAACGATCCGACCGCAAAGGGCTCCGCGATGAGCCGCGACCTGCAGGTACGGAGACGGCCGCCGGTTCCCCCTCTTTCCTCACCCGGTCCTTGTCAGGGAGCGAGGGGCCGCTCTCCCCCGCGCTAGTTCCTCCCACGGCCGAGGCGGCGGCCGGGTCAGCGCGCCCGCGGCTGAGGCGCCGCTGGGAGCAGCCGGCGCCGCTCCAGGCGCCAGAGACGATGAGAAAGGAGAGAAAGGGGAGAAAGGAAAGCACTCCCCTCCCTCGCTCCCCGCCGCCTCCTCTGACACTCACCAGCCCAACGCCGCTCCTGCCTATGTCACTCCCTCACAGCGGCTCCCTCCAGGCGCTCACCCCGCTCGGCACCCTTCGTTTCGTTCCTCATCTAAAATGGCGGCCTCACACTCAGCGAGACATTTATCCTCCGCCCATCGACCTCTCGGCGCTCGGCTCCTTCCCTCTCCCCTGGCTCTCCTTCTTTTCCCGTCCTCTTCCCCACCTCTGGGCCGGGCGGCGGAGCGCCGAGCTGCCGATAGAGCCGGCTCCTCCCCGCCCCTCCGTGGGCCGCCATTTGAGAGCGGCGGCAGCGGCCGAGGTGTTGGCGGCTGCTCCCCGCCTCACCCTGCCCTCGCCCCTTCGCGGCACCCGCTGTGGGGCTGCGGGATGCGCTTCGCTGGAGCGGGGCGCCCGCAGCGCTGCCGCCAGCCTGGCGGTAGCAGTCTCCCGCGTGCAGCCGCAGCCCGGTCCAGCCGAAGTCTCTCGCTGGTTTGACAGTTAATGACGGGGCGCATCGGCGGCAGACGAGCGGCCGGAGCTCCGGCGGGGCCGCTGGGCAGGCCGCCCCCGGCCTCAGCGGGGCCCCCGGGACGGAGCCCATAGGTCTTACCTGCTGGAACGCAAATCCTCTCTCTGAAGGGAACGGGCAGAAATTCCCAAGGGGCGGTACATGCCGAGAGGGGTGGGGTGTGAACTGCTGGGAAAGGTATCTGGGGAGACATTTAAATAGATAAATAAATTTTAAAGAATGAGTAGTGTGCAGCCTCTTTCCTGGAGAAGACAAGGACGGGCTGTTAGCTGGTCAACCCCGAGTGGAACTCGGCCTCCGTGGGAGAGAATAAGACACTGTGGAGGACACCACGAGCTAACCTATTTTAGGTCAGGCTCTTGAGAATACACAGCACTGCGTGTTAAACAGTAAACAGTTAATTTATCACCTCGAAACAGAACTTGTAAGGATAGCCATTGCAGAGTGAACCGTTTCTCCCAGAGCTGTTTTTGAAAGAGCTTATATGTTTGCATTTAAAGTCACGTAAGTTGCATTAATTGTAATTAAATAAGCACATCTCTAAAAAGAGCCTCCAGCAAAATTTTCTCAGCTTTATTTGGGGTTTCTCTACCAAAGAAGGTTTATTCTGATATAAACCAGGGCTTGAGTTCAGCTAAAGTCACATTAATCTCATCGAGGTAGAGTAAGGGCAAGGGAGAAGAAAAAAAAAAAAAGCATCGCTGGGCTTGTTTTTCCTAAGCACCAAATAAGAAGAAAAAAAAAACAAAAACCAACAAAACATAGAAAGTGTTTAGCTACTAATGCCCTCCAGGCAGAGATGTGGTTACAAGTAATGGGAGATTGGAAGGAGGATGGCAACCAGGAGCTCTAAAAATTGAAACAGAAATTCCTGTGTCTCCAGAATACTGTGATTCAACATTTTATTTCAGTATGCTCTAGAAGTTATCCACTTACTCTAGTGTAATAATGCCATCAGTTGAGAGGATATTGCTATAAGAAAGAATTAACTAAAGTTTTGTAGCACTTTTTCACAAGACAAACCACATGGAGATTTTGACCTTGATACTGGGAAAAGCACTTATTCTCTTCTTTTCCTCATTACCATATGGGCTCAGGCCTACCAAAAGAAACCCAGAAAAGCAAATCCAGACCTTGACAGTATCCACCAAGGAAAACATTTGTAAATGTGAACCATTCTTTGACAATTCTTCTAGGGTAGCTTTTCTCTGCAATGTCCCATTTAAGCTGACAGAGTCCTGTGATGAACATCTACTGTTTACATGACTTTCCCAGGAGTCACAGCCATGTGTCTGACTGCAAGAGTTGGCCCAGGAGAAACAAATAAACTCAAAGCAGAGTACGCAATAAATATTCACGTGGCTTAAGACTGAGCAGATCCCTGTAATATGCTAAACAGTAGCACAGACTTTTGCAAAACATGGAAAGTAGCTTAACCATTGTAATAGAAAATATTACTTCAGCCATATCATGAAGCTGAAAAAGGGAAGAAATGAGGGATAACCATGTCAAGAGGTGGTTTTGAGAGAACTTTCATAAAGTCTTAAACTTATTTTAGAAGAGTAGAAGGATCAAGGATTGTAGTGGTGGAACAAATGAACAGAGACAGGGAGGAAAGCGAGCTGGGTTTCAGATAGTTACACAATGTAACACAGGCAAAGAAACAACAATAATTACAAGAAAGAGAAAGAAAAGCAAACAAGGAAACTAAGCAAAGAAACTCAAACATTACAGCACTGAAGTAGAAGGGAAACAGAAATGGAACAAACTTTCCAAAATAAACTGCAAATGATTAGCATTCCTCCTGAGGCTGCTCTGTTTTCTGTTTGTGTTTAGTGGCTGGGGTTATGATGTGTTTAACGTGTTGATGCCCAGGTGTTAGACTTTCATTTGTCCAGGCATATAATCAGATCTTACCTTTTCACCATTTGTAGCGTGGAGAAGCTATTAGTTATTTGTAGTGGCTCTATTTGTGATGTGCAATATTCACATATTCCCACTCAACTCAACTTGTGATTACCTGGGGAGTCTCAAAAACTTGTGGCATCACGTAACCTTAATTGTGTGTTTAGTACATAAAATACCTATAAGCCTCAGAAGAATGAGGCGCAAGAATTGGAGTGGAATGCTGGCTGGGAAAAATAAGAAACATATAAACACTTTATTATGGAATTTGGGGGATCCAATTTTACACCCTTACTCCTCAGGGCTAAGATTGCTCTAGAAAAAGTTTGCCATTTTGTCCAGGGTTATTCTGTTGGAGCCACATTCTGCATGTTATTTTGATATATGCTATAAATCATTCTCTTATTCCCCCATAAGATTTTTTGTTGTTTTTTTTTTTTTTGTAAGAGAACACTGCTTAGGGAGAATTTCTGTCAAATTACATACAAAAGAAATTCACTGTACAGAGGCCTTGAAGAAAGTCACCTGAAACAAATTGAGAGATAGCAACCTAGAAAATAAGTTCTCCAAATAAGGAATATCTTATTTGTATGATGATGCAGAAACTATTTTATGGTTCCGCTGAAAGATTTTATTATTTCCCTGTGTCATTGAAGTGAGCAGATAAGAGGGGTTGGAATGTAATTTATTGTTTGTTTGTTTTTTTCATGCATTGTAGAATTTAAATTGCATACATTACAACAATAGGACATCTATATGAATCTTTTAGGAAAGCAGTAAATTTGTTTTGCTGGAATGGAAACTATAGCACAGTCTGTTCACATTCTTTTTTTTTTTTTATTCCAAACAAGCTCTTAACTTTTTATTTTATCCCTCCCCAGCTAAATGTGGTTGCTCCTGGGCTGGTGATGGTGTGTGCCCCTCTCTACCCTGTTCAGCACCACTTGGCCAAACAGCGAAGGGAAATGGCAGGAGTCCTTCTCCTGTGGCAGTGACACCTGCCTGACTAACCATCCACAAGTCACAAAAAACACCTCCTTCCAAAAGCTGCAGTCTTTACTATCAGTCACGGATTAAACATGCTGCAGCTTCAATACTTCCCTGGAAAGGCTGGATTCTGGAAGCAGATCCATTTAAGCAATCCCCATACTCAGGAAACTTGGGGGAGGTCAGTCAGACTGTGCACGGGCCTGTGGAGCTGCAGGCTCTAAGCCCCAAGGAGCTCCTTCAGTAAATCCTTGTCACGGTGTAAGGTCAGGTCATGTACCTTTAGATACAGAGGGACTATCTGATAAAACCTCATAGATACTGAAGTCTGGAGTAATTGCCTTTGGTTTATTTGCTTCCAGGGTCAAGCCAATTGAAGTGATTTAAGACAGTCACCAATCACTGGTGTGTCCTGTCCTGTCCTGCAGAGTTGCTTTTGTCATGTTTTACACACGCAAACACCTCGTGAGACACACAGTCTGAGGTAAACCTGTCATGCTACAGTGGCCTCCTCAATACTGCAAACAAGCTTCGCCTTGTATCTTATCCCTTCATTCTGTCTATAAACTTGTCAGTATCTTTATTCTCTGCATTTTTACTGCTTTCACACTTTCATTTAAGAAACATGTAATCAAAGAAACAATAGGTTGGAAGAGACCCATAAAATCGTCAAGTCCACCCATTAGCCCAGCTCTGCCAGGTCACCACTAAACCATGTCCCTCAGCACCACAGCTCCATGGCTTCGAAACCCCTCCAGGGATGGGGACTCCACCACCGCCCTGGGCAGCCTGGGTCAGGTTTTGACAACCCTTGCTGTGAAGGAATCTTGTCCATCTTAAACTTCCCCTGGTGTAAATTGAGGCACTTCATTGTCATTTCAAGGACTATTATCTTTTACAGATTTGTATATTCTTCCAGAATCAATTCCATCTCTAACATTATGATCCATCTATTAGTTATATCACACAGTGTATCACAGTGTATTAGGGGTTGAAAGGGACCTTGGAGATCTTCAGGTTCAACCTCCCTGCCAGGCAGGATCATATAATCTAAGTATAATCTAACACAGGTCACAGAGGAATGCATTCAGGGGAGTCTTGAAAATCTCCAGAGAAGGAGACTCCACAACCCCCCTGGGAAGCCTGTTCCAGTGTCTGTGACCCTTACTGCTAAGAAGTTGTTCCTCATGTTAAGGCAGAACCTCTTGTGTCCTAGCTTATAACCATTCCCAATATATGGTTATTGGGTTGTCCTTATATAAACAACAATAACAACATTTTATGAAAACACCAGTTGCAATAGATTTTCCATAGATGTTTCTGTGGGAACACTTCAGAGCAAAGCTGAAACAGATTTTCATTAAGCCTTGTAGTAATAAATAAATTATTCTGAGAGAGCAGCTCTATAAACAGTAAACAAAAAAATCTCTTACTGAAATAATGCTCTCGTAGCCTTTCTTCACTGATAATTTTGCATTAAACATTCTTAAAATTTTCAACAAACTCTCTACCAGTTTTCAGTCCTCCACATGTTCCTATTGTAATTTTTTGTATTAGAGATATCCAGTGTCTCTGGGCTTGTTATATGCAGTGCAGTAGAGAATTTCTGGTTCTCCAGTTTCAGTGCAATGCAATTTGCTTCTAGGAAAATTCAGAGGCACTGCACTACCCCAGCCAGTTCTCTCAGCCTCTTCTCCAGACAGGGTGAGTTAAGTTGCTTTCCTGAATTTTAGATACTCATTTGCAGTGCTTATTATAATGATTTAATCTCCTAGAGCAGAAAGAAGCTGTGACACATAAGATGCTGGTCACAACTTGGAAACCTGAGACACAAGGCACAGGTCCTTCTCACAGACAATTGTCCCTGCTGCGTGACTCAGCCCACATCTCATTTGCTGTTACAGACCTTGGCTACC
The DNA here is from genome assembly GCA_013401355.1 of Ceyx cyanopectus. Lineage (NCBI taxonomy): Eukaryota > Metazoa > Chordata > Aves > Coraciiformes > Alcedinidae > Ceyx > Ceyx cyanopectus. The sequence continues at coordinate 157,001 of VYZU01056199.1, read as the reverse complement.
TGTTTGTTTGCAAATGCAATACAAGCTGACTGAAAAGAAAAAAAACACCATAAAAACATCACTAAAGCCCCATGGCTCCCAAGTGATCTCTGTTAAACTGTATCTGACAGACACTGCTGCATTTTCTGAGGTGACTATAGCTGTGTTTTGTCCATGTAGTTGGGAATGTACTGGGGAGACAGGAGTTCGATTCCTCAAAGAACCTGGGGAATGTTCCTTTTGTCACACACAGGACTTGAGAAGCTTCAAAGAGGACCGTAAGACAAATGCACTGAGTCGACTGATGCAGCACTATATATGGAGAATATAAAAGGATGATAATCACTTTAGAAAAACATTTTATAAATTGGATGTGGAGATGCTGAACTGGTGGGTGCCACCTGCACAGTGAATAAATATTCGTACTGAATAAGCATTATTGGAGCTCCAACAGGGGGGAAGAAATAAATTTTTTTTAAAAAATCTAGGCTTTAATTTATGGCTATTTGAACAGTCACTCCTACTTCAGAGACAATAAATACAGCACTTTGATTTATACATGTATTCTATTTTTGAAACCTAACCAAACTGGTTTATTTGGTTTATTTTGACTTTCTGAAAAAGTCTAACCACAATAAAATCTATTCAGAGCGAGGTACTGCAGTTTAAAAACAACAAAGCATAAATAGCTCATTCCTGACAAATATTTTTAGAACTTAGCCCAAATATATAATTGCTCAGCTGCAGATTTTTTTATCATACCTGATACAGAGCTCCATGAAGAGACTGATGAGCTTGAAGAGCCTAAAGAGAATGAAGAGCTTGGCATGACCCCAAGCTCTGCAGGATTTTTCCTAGGCAGAGACAGTTTCTAGTGTGCAGTAACTGGCCTGCTTTCAATACCGAGTTTCTCTAGAAGTTGCTCATTGCAGTAATGTACATTAGGATGACAGCAACATTTTGGTTTTCTATGAAGAATCATGAGTTTTAAATCATTATCGATTGGGTAAAATAGAAAGGTGTGTGTATGTGCACATATGTCTCTATATCTGAGCAGACTGTGTGTGTGTATATATATGTGCACAACATATGGAGGCAATAGAAAAAAAAAGTATAAACTTCCCTTTTTCATTTTTATAAATCCTATTTGTTGTGGTTTTTAAAAAAGCCAAACTATTTTAAAAATTCTATTTTTGATGAGGAACCTACTCTTGCTGCCCTGTATTTGTATGTGTACAGAAACACTCACTTAATGCTCTCCATGATGTCACACTGCTTTTATCACAGGCAGATGCTAAGGGAACCCAGGGCAGTCCAGCTCACTGCTCTCCCCAGGCAGAGCCAGGCTCATTAGAATACAGGTGTAAGATTCTAAATCGCTGGTGTTGTTCAAAGGTTCAGTGCCTCTTGCAAGTGGAGAATTTAAAAGTCCATTTTAGCCATGTGCACACATTTGTGTGCGAAGAGAAACAGAACTCTCGTTTGCTGGGTTCTGTTATAATAACCTATGCAAAGTAAGGAAGAAAAAAAAAGGATTTGGATTTCAGCACAAGCCTATTTATCCATTGTCTTTCAAGTTGATCTCAAATGCTCAGATAAAGAGAAGATAGGTGATCAAAGGCTGCATTACCTTTGGCGGTATATCGGGGCTCAGCCAGCCTTTGATACTCTGCACCTCAGTGTCACACACGGCGAATGGTGCTTAGAAGGGCAGGACAATTAAAAAGCATGTTGTAAGTGCAGAACTTCAGAAACAGAATACTAATGGAACCAGGATAACAGTGAGGGATGGTTCCTATGAAGTTGATGAAGCTTGGTTGCTGTACAGGTTCCTAGGGTGCCCGTCTGAAGCGTGCTGGTACGGCATAGTTCAGAGCTAGAGAGAGGCACCCGTGTGAAAATGTTGCAGGCTGCTCACAGCCCCTATCTCTGGTACTGGCCTCAGCACCATTTGTGTCCACAGCAGAACACAGCAGGGAATTGCACCAGTTGAAGGTCTGCAAGGTGATGCACCAGTCTAGGGAATGCATTTTTAAAATAAATAAAATCTTGTATGTATATGGCTAATTTAGTCTGTGTATAAAGGTGGGCGATGGTTTTGCCAGTTACTTCATGTCATTTGTGAAACCTTTTTTATTGTTGTTACTAATTCATTTCTCTTCAACTGGACCGTGGTAATTGAGTTTATATGCATGAGGATATGCTTTTCCTCCAATGGAAAAAAATCAATTTAATTATGTTTAAAGCTTCTATTACAAGGTGATGTTCATTTTGGTCTTCTTTTTGTAATAACTTTTTATCTTTACATTTCTTTTTGCAAGGTAATAAAAACCCAAAACAATGCTATGAGCAAAACAACTGAATTACTTGAACAGTAATTAGCAAAGACATCAGGTCAAAGGAATGCAAACATACAAGTCTATTGCTGTGCCTCGCTGCAAAACACTCGTGTGCTGCGTTAGTAGATTTGTTAAATCTTTCAGCAATTGCAGAGAAATGAGTATCGACATGTCTGGATGTACCTGAGTATTTTTAATGCTTTAAAGATGTATATCTAATACTCAGATGTATTTGGATTAATTTATTCAGACATTCCTTAACTTCAACCTTATTTCTGGTGGAGACAGAAGCTTTTGATTAGCAGCACATTATGTAAGCCTTTCTTCTGCCTTTCACCTCAACAGAGCAGTGACATAAGAACCTAGGTAGCTGCTAAAACGTCACTGCTGAGACAGCAGATTTATTGGGTAGTAAGGCCAAATGAAAAAAGCAAAATACTTTTGGGGACTACAGTCCCTTATGCATCGCTGACATCTGTGAGTTAGAGTAACCAGATGCTATGTTCACACATTAACTTTGAGACAGCTAATAGGAAAAAAAAAAAGGTGGGTTTTTTTCCCCCCTTACACCTATGAAGTTGAATGTGAAGAAAGGAATAGCAAATTCTTGTTGCCAGTATCTAATAAATGTTTACTTATAATCCCAACTTGGGGTTCAATGACTTCAACACACCACTATTTTAATGCTTTTACAGATGCCACACTATGATCTTAGTTGCAGGGGGAGTACTACTGCAGTCACTGCAGGGTCAGGGGTACTTTATGATGGCTCTGTCATTAAAATTAAATCTTTCCTGAGGCAAGCAGAGTGAAACTCAGAGGTGTTACTGCTATCTGAAGAGGACCAGTTGCTGAGACATCTCCCCAGGACATGCTGGACAGATACTCCTCTTTGAGGACTGTCCTTCGAAAATAAAGGTGGATTTTTTCCCTCCTCTTGTGCAGTTGAATAGCAGCATGACCAAAGGTATTGGGTGCTGGTGCACACAGCCTTCAGAAGCTTTGACCCAGCACTTTCTGGGTAAATTATCTGACTTGTTACAGCTTTCAGGGTCACAGACTTCAAAATTAGCTATTTTCACAAAATAGCTACTTCTGGGCTGGGTGAAACATTCAGCTCAAAGCAACAAAGTTATTTCCCCAAGTAATGGTTTTTCATTTATCAAGTTTTCAAGTAGGGTCATGCTCTTACCTGACAAGAATGCAATAAAAAATATTTGCTTTTTTTTATCCCTCTTAGGATTCATTTAGCATTTGATAACATACAGTCTTATTCTTAGATATGTACTGGCACTTACAGGCATGGTTTTGTTCAAAATAAATATTGCATATTCTGATAAGTTTCCAGAATACTTGAAATATAAAATACCTTATATATATTGTGTATATATAAAGTATTATAAAATAAATATTATAAATTAATATTTCACACCTGCTTTGTTTATCTCTAGGACAGTTCAGGACATTCCCATTGAAATTGAAATTGAAGACATCATCTCAGATTTTCAGCACTATCATAGTAAAGCATATTACTGAGATTGTTGACTTTTATAACTTCATGTATAATCACTGCACTTCACCCTTTAACTTCTGCAATTGAACTTTCCCACCCATATTCATATAGCTCTGAAAGATGTAAGAAAGCAGATTTAATATAGAATTTTGAAATGGGGGACTAAAAAAAAAACAAACCCCAAACCATACACAACAAAACAAAACAACAACAAAACACATCAAACTAACAAAACCAACAAAACACAACAAAGCCAAACAAATAAATTTAAAAAAAAATTAAAACAAGCAAACCAAACCAACAAATATAAGGATTAAAATAAAATAATCAAAACCATTACGTGTAAGTATCAGAGGATGGGATTTAATAAATTTGGTAAACTCCCTACTAATAAGTTGACTATAAGAATGAAAAATCCTCTCTTCCAGATGCACCTGGCATTCTGCTTTGCTTCCAGGTTCTCTCCAAGGTTGGCCATTACCTGTGAGTGTGCAAACGTGTCATGAGCTGTGTCAATCCTTGGTGTGATTATGTTTTCATTTGAACACACCTTAGAGCAGTCTAGAGAATTTAACCATGATCAACACAAAGCTTTGGCATCCTGCACTGCCATGAGTGTAGCAGGTCGTCCTTGCACTATTCCACGTGGTGAATCTGATATTCTGATATATCCTGGTTCCACCAGTATCTGCAGGGGGGCAGCGAGTGTTAACAATAATCTCTTTGGTTAAAGACCTTCAGTTACTGTACACGTGTTAGCCAGTATTTTGTATTTAAACCCTAGGGTTGAAGAAGCTTTCACCTGTCAGGCAGCTAGTCTGAATGTTGGAAAAGCACAATTCTCACATTAAGTGACTGAAAGATAAACCAGGCCTATTCCAGAAAAATCTCCATTCCTGTAGCAATCCTAAGAAGCCTTTGAGTATGTTCTCACTTTAATCTGCACTCAGATTTGACACAATATAGTTCATATAAAATAATAAATCAGAGATTTATTTACAGGCCATGTAATTCACTTGAGTAACTTAAACACATGGAAAATCCTCGTTGTTCTTAGGGAGAGGAAATAGACTCAGGCAATCAAAATGTCTTCTGCTTACATTTCCTAGTAGTTTTTTGTTGCTTGTTTTTGTAGGAAGCTAAGAATTCTCCAAGGAAAGCCCTGAGATGGTTGTGTTGCTTTGTGAGTAATGGAAAGAATTTACAACAAAATATGCTGCTGCTGTGTAGCAACATGGAACAATAAATTACAGAATAGTCAAGGAGCAAGGATTGGTAAGGCTCCCTTCCTATAAAATAGCTTTTCCTGGAGGAAAGGGGAACTGCTGTAGAACAACATATATGAAACACTTCAAACGATGCTTGCCAAGGAAGCCTGCCTTGGAATTTGGCAAAAAGCCATTGCCTTCTAGTCACCTTTACTTTGCACTTTGTGCTCTTGGTAAGAAAACATTACTTGGAAGTAGCTTCTACTGTAGAACTTGATAATCCTGAGCAAATTCAATTGTTCTGCTGGCTCAGAAACCTAAGTTGTCTTTAAAAAAAAAACCCCATACTGAAAATGTTTTATAAAATAAGACATGAGTAGGATATAAAATGCTAGGTAGCCAAAGTTTATCTGTATTATAATTTCTGTAGGTTATTTTTAATGACAAATATTTTCTTATGAAAGTAGGTAGTTTTCACACTGGATGCTGCATTCCTCATTCAAGGAAAAGAAATTATAGGGGTTTCAAGAACACTTAATCATAGAAAGGGAGAATGTAGAATTATTCTTTTCCAATAACTTCATGCAGTAGAAAAATTTCAAAGCAATAAAATCAAAACTATTTGCAACGAGGCATAACACCCTCGGTCTTCATTAGCATTGAAGAATAACTGAGTGTCATGATGAGCATCAGCACGGCATTCTGAAGCTCATGCTGATGTGCTGTACAGTGGCTCCCAGCTCCATCTTCAAACAGTCTGCCTGCTTTATTTTTACGCTTCACCTGAACTTGTTATTCTGATTTCCCATCGATATTATACAAGCAAACAAAGAGCAAAAAGGCCACTGTTATCAGGCAGCCTTCATCACCATCTGCCTTCCTGCATTTCTCTCTGCCCCCGCCTTCACCGCTGCCACCAGAGCCAACCCGGTTGCATCACCTGCTCCGCACTAGGTGTGCGCCACCCAGGGAGCGTTGCCACCGACAACGCAGGCTGCATTCCTCCAGCCCTCGCCAAGAGCTTGCAAGGGGCTCTTCCCTTCACAGAAGGGTAGAATTAGGCTTAATACGTGCTGTAAGTTATTCCTACGAGACTTAGACACTGTCAAAACAGAATGAATTGAGTCAGTCTTTGCATTTCATTAGAGAACTTTTCACTTTTTGGTCCAATTTCCTGGCACAAAGTGCTCTCTTCCAGCACAAGCCATTTGAGTACTGACCTGCAGAACAATTGCAGATGATGTGTTTGAAGCAAGCCACGGGTTACATGAAGCAGACAAGCAGCCCACGGGTTTTGGCTAGGAGGTTAAATCCTGACACTGCATTGGAGCATTTGGGCTGCATCCCCACTGTCCCATGGACTTGGTTAAATTCGCTACCCCTGATGTTTCTCCTCTGTAAGGTGAAGGTAGGAGCACCACTGTGCTTTAGGGCTTCAGTGCCATTTCACAGCCCACGTAGCACAGTCTACTTATACACCACTGCCAGAGGGACAGAGCCATGGTCCCCTTCCAGCCTCAGCTGCATGATCCTGCCCCTTCTCCCACATTGGCTTGAGCAGTTACAACACAGAACATTGAATCAGTTTTTTTATGTTTTCATGATTAATCTCACAATCCCTGCACTTTTTGATCAACACCAGGGAAGAAGCAGCAAGGCCCAGCTGGCAGCCAAAGTGTGCAGAGGCTAGAGTCTCCCTGCTTGGCAACAGCCCAGATGAAGATCCTTGGTCTGGGAAACTGCAGCCTGAGCAGCTCAGAACTCCGTGACTCCAGACAAAGCATTGTTTTGCAAAGGATCTCTCAAATGCTGTGTCTTCTTACCCATCTGTATTGCTACCCATAAGTAGCAATATTATTCTATACCATCAGAGCTGAAGTTGCTACATTGGGTTTTTTTAGTCTGCTGTTCATAAAATCAACATAGGTTGGACATAATTTACCTCTTCCACTATGGGTATCATCTGGTTTGGAAAAAAGCCTGTATGACTTCTTCAAAAGGTTATTTTAAAAAAAAAATAGAAGTAAACAGGAAGAAAATGTACTGATAAACACCTTTTCAAGGTACTGGAGACTAAAACACATACATTGAAAAAGTACAGTATGAGATTATGAAATAGTAGATTAAATCTTATGCAAGTGAATGCAAAACAATGGTCTAGGAATAAACAGCCTACAGCATAGAATCACACAATCAATCCTTTCAGTTGGAAGAGACCTTTAAGATCAAATCCAACCCAAGCACCACTGGGTCACCACTACCCAACCATGTCCCTCAGCACCACAGCTCCATGGCTTTGAAACCCCTCCAGGGATGGGGACTCCACCATTGCCCTGGGCAGCCTGGGACAGGCCTTGACAACCACTCTAGTGAATAAATTGTTCCTCATGTCCAACCTAAACCTCCTCTGGTGAAATTTGAGGCTGGTTCTTCTTGTCTTATTGTTTGGTACTTGGGAGAAGAGAACAACTCCACCTGTCTCCAGCCTTCTTTCAGGGAGTTGTTGAGAGAGAGAAGGTCTCCCCTGAGCCTCCTTTTCTCCAGGCTCAACAACCCCAGGTACCTCAGCTGCTCCTCACAAGACTTATGCCCTAGACCCTTTCCTGGCTTTGTTGCCCTTCTCTGGCTATGCTTCAGCCCCTCAATGTCCTTCTTGGAGTGACAGCAAAACTGAACCCAGCATTTGAGGTGTAACTGTACTCAGTAATGGGTTTTGGTTTCACTGTTGGCAACCAGATACAGAGATGTGGGATTTCCTGTGAATAGCTGTGAATGCCAGCTCAGTGCTCAGCAATGGTTAAGACAAGAAACAATGATAGGAATTTGGGATGAGAGCTGAGAACAAAACAGAAGAGAGTACTTATTGAGTCGTATAAATCAAGGATGTACCCACATTTTGAATGCAGCATGAAGGTCTGTTCCTGTGCCAAAATATTTGTTTAATGAAATTAAGAGGACCAGAAAAGAGCAGCAGGGATTTTTAGAGATATAAACCAGCTTCTACATGATAAGCAATTAAATAGATTAGGACTCTTCAGCTGGGAAAATAAATGGGTGACAAAGAATAATAAATATATTTTCATAAGTACCTCACATGCCAATATAGTCATCTCATGGGGACTGAAAAGATTGATTTAAGTAAGAATTAGACACACAAGAAGTAGAATTAGGTTCTGTGGTAGGAGCATTTCCTATCCCAGGCTCTCCCAGCTCTTCATACACTACAATGAATCCAGGGAAAAATTATTAGGAATTATAGAATCATCTAGGTTAGAAAAGAGCTTTAAGATCATCCAGTCCATCCATTAACCCTAGTCTAACCAATTTCACCACCTAAGCCATATCCCCAAGCACCACATCTAGATGGCTTTTAAACACATTCAGGGATGGCAACTCAACCAGCCTCCCTGGACCGCCTGTTCCAATGCCTGACACCACTTTCAGTGAAAATATTTTTTTTCTAATGCCCACCTTTAATGCACTGCCCCTGGTGCAGCTTAAGGCCATTTCCTCTTTTTCTATCACTAGTGACTTGTGAGAAGAGACCAGTGCCTACACCTCTGCAACATCCTTTCAGGTAGTTGTAGAGAGCAACAAGGTCTCCCCTCAGCCTCCTCTTCTTCAGACTAAATAGCCCCAGTTCCCTCAGCCACTCCTCATAAAGTTTGTTCTCCAGGCTCTTTACCAGCTTAGTTGCTCTTCTCTNACACAGAACATTGAATCAGTTTTTTTATGTTTTCATGATTAATCTCACAATCCCTGCACTTTTTGATCAACACCAGGGAAGAAGCAGCAAGGCCCAGCTGGCAGCCAAAGTGTGCAGAGGCTAGAGTCTCCCTGCTTGGCAACAGCCCAGATGAAGATCCTTGGTCTGGGAAACTGCAGCCTGAGCAGCTCAGAACTCCGTGACTCCAGACAAAGCATTGTTTTGCAAAGGATCTCTCAAATGCTGTGTCTTCTTACCCATCTGTATTGCTACCCATAAGTAGCAATATTATTCTATACCATCAGAGCTGAAGTTGCTACATTGGGTTTTTTTAGTCTGCTGTTCATAAAATCAACATAGGTTGGACATAATTTACCTCTTCCACTATGGGTATCATCTGGTTTGGAAAAAAGCCTGTATGACTTCTTCAAAAGGTTATTTTAAAAAAAAAATAGAAGTAAACAGGAAGAAAATGTACTGATAAACACCTTTTCAAGGTACTGGAGACTAAAACACATACATTGAAAAAGTACAGTATGAGATTATGAAATAGTAGATTAAATCTTATGCAAGTGAATGCAAAACAATGGTCTAGGAATAAACAGCCTACAGCATAGAATCACACAATCAATCCTTTCAGTTGGAAGAGACCTTTAAGATCAAATCCAACCCAAGCACCACTGGGTCACCACTACCCAACCATGTCCCTCAGCACCACAGCTCCATGGCTTTGAAACCCCTCCAGGGATGGGGACTCCACCATTGCCCTGGGCAGCCTGGGACAGGCCTTGACAACCACTCTAGTGAATAAATTGTTCCTCATGTCCAACCTAAACCTCCTCTGGTGAAATTTGAGGCTGGTTCTTCTTGTCTTATTGTTTGGTACTTGGGAGAAGAGAACAACTCCACCTGTCTCCAGCCTTCTTTCAGGGAGTTGTTGAGAGAGAGAAGGTCTCCCCTGAGCCTCCTTTTCTCCAGGCTCAACAACCCCAGGTACCTCAGCTGCTCCTCACAAGACTTATGCCCTAGACCCTTTCCTGGCTTTGTTGCCCTTCTCTGGCTATGCTTCAGCCCCTCAATGTCCTTCTTGGAGTGACAGCAAAACTGAACCCAGCATTTGAGGTGTAACTGTACTCAGTAATGGGTTTTGGTTTCACTGTTGGCAACCAGATACAGAGATGTGGGATTTCCTGTGAATAGCTGTGAATGCCAGCTCAGTGCTCAGCAATGGTTAAGACAAGAAACAATGATAGGAATTTGGGATGAGAGCTGAGAACAAAACAGAAGAGAGTACTTATTGAGTCGTATAAATCAAGGATGTACCCACATTTTGAATGCAGCATGAAGGTCTGTTCCTGTGCCAAAATATTTGTTTAATGAAATTAAGAGGACCAGAAAAGAGCAGCAGGGATTTTTAGAGATATAAACCAGCTTCTACATGATAAGCAATTAAATAGATTAGGACTCTTCAGCTGGGAAAATAAATGGGTGACAAAGAATAATAAATATATTTTCATAAGTACCTCACATGCCAATATAGTCATCTCATGGGGACTGAAAAGATTGATTTAAGTAAGAATTAGACACACAAGAAGTAGAATTAGGTTCTGTGGTAGGAGCATTTCCTATCCCAGGCTCTCCCAGCTCTTCATACACTACAATGAATCCAGGGAAAAATTATTAGGAATTATAGAATCATCTAGGTTAGAAAAGAGCTTTAAGATCATCCAGTCCATCCATTAACCCTAGTCTAACCAATTTCACCACCTAAGCCATATCCCCAAGCACCACATCTAGATGGCTTTTAAACACATTCAGGGATGGCAACTCAACCAGCCTCCCTGGACCGCCTGTTCCAATGCCTGACACCACTTTCAGTGAAAATATTTTTTTTCTAATGCCCACCTTTAATGCACTGCCCCTGGTGCAGCTTAAGGCCATTTCCTCTTTTTCTATCACTAGTGACTTGTGAGAAGAGACCAGTGCCTACACCTCTGCAACATCCTTTCAGGTAGTTGTAGAGAGCAACAAGGTCTCCCCTCAGCCTCCTCTTCTTCAGACTAAATAGCCCCAGTTCCCTCAGCCACTCCTCATAAAGTTTGTTCTCCAGGCTCTTTACCAGCTTAGTTGCTCTTCTCTGGACCTGCTCCAGCACCTCAGTGTCATTCTTGTATTGAGGTGTCCAAAACTGAACACTGTACCCGAGGTGCAGCCTCACCAGTGCTGAGTACAGAGAAGGCTGCTGTAAATAAACAAAAACTGTTTTTCTCCTGCATCAGTCTTTTGGTTTAAAGCAATAGATGTAAGGTTTTCCTGATTTAGAGGTGGATTTTCTAATTCTGTGCATTTGAAAGTCTTTTATATAGTTTTATGCTTCCTGTAAGTTGTCTTTTAGGGTTTGTGTTCACCTTACTTTGATTAAAAATACCAGAAACAAGAGCTTTCAAATTCTTATTTAGGAATAACTTATGCTTTTTTTGACACACGACTTCTTGCAGTTGATTGGTTTGTGATTTATCCTTCTTACATTTGAAGGAAAAGATCTTGTCAGGATTATTATTATTATTAAAGTAAGTAGATTATATAGATTAGCAGTAGATCAGGTTGGATATTAGCAAAGACGTCTTCACTGAAAGGGTTGTTATGCAGTAGACCAGGCTGCCCAGGGAACTGGTGGAGTCCCCATCCCTGGAGGGATTTAAAAGACATGTAGATAATGTGCTGAGGGACACAGTTTAGTGGTGACCCAGCGATGCTGGGTTAATGACTGGACTTGACCTTAAAGGTTTCTTCCAACCAAAATGATTCTATGACTGTGTTGAGTCTGTAGAACAACACCTTTAAACTTTAAACCACCTGCCAGCCTTTTACCCTTTTAGCTGTTACTTCAACATGAAAATAAGCAGTTGATTTGCTTAAGGGCACATGGTGAATTAATGAGGGCGAAGGGAAATAAAATGTAAGAGCAAAGGCTGTCAAGGGTCATTGCAATATCCAACCATGCAACTTCCCCCATCATTCCTATTGTATATGTAACAACAACAATCTCCACTTCTTGGCAACGGTTTCACTGCACTGCCAAACACAGCCATGTGACACACTCCAGAGCTGAGCAATAGTGAGAAGTTCTCACAGGCTGGATGTCAGTTTTGCTTTGTCCAGCTGCAGCCACGGTTCCAGTGGAACACGTGTCCCAGGGACGGTGCAGTGGGAGAGCTTTAGAGCCGATGGTCACAGCAGGTCCCTGCCATTCACCTCCTGCTTACAGTCTGGCCACCAGACCTGGAGACATCCCTGCAAATTACCAGATTTCAACTGACATGCCTGTCTGAAATAGTCAGACACAGATCTTACTGGTTTACTGCAGGTAACATGTACATGAGGTATGATAGTACCACATAGCAAACTCACACACAAAGGGTGTATATACAGTTCTTTAGAAATTAATTTATTCTACAAAATGCAGCCAAAATTATTCTCAGAATTTGTCCCTTAGAAATGACAGCATCTCAGTTAAAGAATTTGAAGACATTTTCATCTCCTCCCTATTTCTGATCTGTGCTTGGTTTGCACCCTGAATGGCTGGCTTATTACTTTCTTTTTAATTGACTAATCCCAGTCTGACCACAAAGTATAAGCGATCTATCTTTGATGTACATTACTTATCATTTAAACCCTGTGTATCTCCTAGTTTGAAAAGGATTTAGGACACAAGATTTAGATCCAGATCTATTCTCTGAATGTGCCATAGCTCAGAATCCTGATCTGCTAATCCATGACCAACCAGGCTTTTGAGAAAAATAATATCTCGGATTTAGCAAGGCTCTTGTTCCTTCACAAAATACTGGAGAGTGCAGGTTTTGCCTTGTTTGCCCCTTTTTTTCCCATTAATTATGATAAATATATGGTTGTTTCTCCCACACACTGAATTTGGAGGAGAAAAATAGCAATATGACAAACTACTTAGAAAAGGTTTTACAACAAAGTAAAAATACCCTATGGTTTAATCTGAAGGGTTAAAAAGCTGCCCTGTATTTACAAAAAGTTTGCAAATAACCTGAAAATCCTTGACAAGTAGATCCTAAAGAAACAAGTGGGGTGTTAACTTCTGGAATATAGATTCACAGAGCACTTATAAAGTCTCAGAGTTAGCTTTTATATGTAGAACTCTTCTTGGCAACACAGTGCAGCATTGAAGTGTGCAACGTGGTTTTAAAAAGCAAGTTTAAAGCACACAGGATTGTCATCCCAGACTGGTCACAACAACAAAACAAAGAAAAAGACAAAAAGGGGGAGGGAAGGAAAAAAAAAATTCCCATTCAGGTGTTCTGGAATGCATAGCAGACCTCACCCAACTTATAGACAGCCTACAGAAAACTCTGGCTCAAAAGAGAAGTAAAATGAGGAACTCTGCAGAAAAAAAAACAAACAAAAAAACAAAAACAAACCAAAAAACAAACAAACAACCAAAACATCCCCTCTCACCAACCTCACCAAAAACCAGAAGTTCACTAACTAACTAAATGTTCAGTGTTAAAATTTATCATCCTGATTCTAGGAATCGAAGTGACATGACCACAGGTTACAAAAATAGCTACAGGAGGAGTCACATGGAGTGATGTAATGTGAACATGGAATAAATCCTTGCTTTTTTTAAACTTGAAGAAAAAAAAATTGTATATTCAGTGAAACTCTAGGAAAAGCAGAAACCAACAACAGGGTTACCCCGGTACACTGGATCAGGTCAAGGGCAGCTGTCATCTGTGTGCATTTGATGCTTACATCAGTAGACCGTGGAAGAAGAATTTTGGACTAACCTCAGCATAATACTGCAAATGGGTAAGAACTTCATCTCTGGAAGAGTTACTCTGCATTAAATGCACAACCATATAACCTCTTCACTTCTTCTGCTCAAGGACAGAACTAGGTACAGGGGTGTTAAGTAACCCCATTACAAGGTTCTGTCCCTATCAAGTTTGTTTGTGACTTCTCAAACATGAAGAATTTTTAGTCTGATGCTTTTCTACCTTATCTTCTTGTAAATAAACTTAATTAGCCCATAAATAGGTTCTGGTTTGTCTTCTCTTTCAACATAACACCATGAGGAGCTTAGCAACACACTCACTGGGCTTTGGAGACGGTCATAACTCCTGGTTGTTGAAGTTACTCTTGTTATCCAGCTCCATCACTTCCACTTTTCTTTTATTCTAGTGTACTTGAATATTAAGAGTGATGTTTTATGCCATTTAATTCTCTTCATAATGCTAGGTGTTAATAAAGTGAAATAATGTGGGGTTAAGATAAAATGCACAAAAATATACACAATATTATAGCAAATTTTAGACTATCATGAGCAACAACTATGAAGACATTAGATTTAAAGTAACAAAAGGTTCAGACTGTGGCTTTACCAGAAACTACTGAAAGATAAGGGGAAAGCATACATCATATTACACCATTCTCAAATTCACTTGACCTCAAATCCAAGGGCTCTTTCAACAGCCCCACATTTCACTCTTTTACATGAGTTAGTTCTGCTCCCTGTCCTGGCCTTACTGCTGCTACTGCTTCCTGGGGGAGGTGAGCTGGTAAGGACCTCTGGGGAATCATCTCATCCAACTCCCCTGCTCCAGCAGGGCCACCCAGAGCAGGGTTCCAAGGTCCACATGTGTTTGGAACCTCTCCAGAGGGAGACTCCACAACCTCTCTGGGCAGTTTCAGAAGAGTTCTGGTCCAGAGAGGGCTGAAATCCACAGTAAGACTGGAGCTTCTCATACCCTTCACAAGACTGAGATGTGTCCTCATCAGACTCACATGATTCAAGGAAGTCACAGGACTTGGCAACACTGAACTAGAAAGACTGAGGTGAAACTACCAGGCTTGCTGGGAGTTTTACACATCTGTGTACTTGGGCTATGTTTAAGGGTCTATCAGCCACCTCCACACAAGCACAACACCCCTGAGCACACCCACACACCTAGTGCCCTGCTGCAGGCTGCCAACACACTGCATGTGTCACCACAACATGTTCCAGCTGTGCCCAAAGCAGCACCAAGACATGGGGACCCTCAGGAAGGCAGGCCATGCTGCAAAGCCAATCTGAGAGGTTGTCACTCTGAGACATTAGAGATGGGTTTAGTCTCCATTTTTTAATACTTCTCTTTGTTCTTACACTTCCATACCTCAGCGAGGAAGGATGAAGCCAGGAGAAGCTAAACATCACAGGACTCCTGAATATTACTGTAATGAGGACTCAGTTCTACTATTTTGGAGCATATTTGAAAAATGTGTTGTTCATTAACAGTCCATAGCCTCCTGACACCTCAGTTTGCCATCCATGAAATGGAAACACGCATGCTTGCTTTGTTCTTTCTTCTGTTCATGAAGCATCTACATTAGTTATATGAGGGACATATTAATTCATAAGACAGGACTCCTTCTAGCATTGGACATAACTGTCATATTGACAAGAGAAATATCTTTAATGCTTACTGATGTTGGAAAGCTACCAAAAAAACCCCAAAACAAAACAACAACCCAAACCAACAAACTTATTAATGAAGAGTAAGATATAGAAGAAAAGGAAAGGAAAGGAAAAGAAAGGAAAAGGAAANAAAAGAAAAGAAAAGAAAAGAAAAGAAAAGAAAAGAAAAGAAAAGAAAAGAAAAGAAAAGAAAAGAAAAGAAAAGAAGAACAAACCAACAAAAAACTACCAACAACAAAACCTTTAACAATTTTAACAGGAATAATCATAGATCCAAAGAATGGTTTGGGTTGGAAGGGACCTTAAAGAACATCTAGTTCCAACCCCCTGCCATGGGCAGGGACACCTCCCACTAGACCAGGTTGCTCAGAGCCCCATCCAACCTAGTCTTGATCACTTCTAGAATGAAGCATCCACTGCTTCCCTGGGCAACCTGTTCCAACGTCTCACCTGGGTAACCTGTTCCAGTGTCTCACCACCCTCAGAGTGAAGAATTTCCTTCTTATTTCCAATCTAAATCTCCCCTCTTTCAGTTTCAAACCATTACCCCTTGTCCTATCACAACAGGCCTTTGTAAAAAGTCCCTCTCCAGCTTTCCTATAGGCCCCCTTGAGATACTGGAAGGCCACAGTGAGGTCTCCCTGGAGCCTTCTCTTCTTCAGGCTAAACAACCCCGACTCTTGCAGCCTGTCCTTGTAGAATTGGTGCTCCAGCCCCCTGATCATCCTGTGGCCTCCTCTGGACCCACTCCAACTTCTTGTGCTGGAGGCTCCACAGTACTCCAGGGAGGTCTCCCCAGAGCAGAGCAGAGGGGCAGAATCCCCTCCCTCAATCACAGTGCTGGGGATGCAGCCCAGAACACAGCTGGGGCTTTCTGAGCTGCATTCGCACATTGCTGGCTCATATAGAACTTTTCATTGACCAGTACACATGAGTCTCTCCTCTCAGGATGCTCTCAATAAAGGAGGATTAAAGAAGGATTAAAGAGCATAGTGGAATAGAAAACAAAACTATTTACTCCATAACAGACCTATTTACTGAATGAAGTTCTGCTTCTAGTGGCTGAGGCAGAGTGTACTGTGAAAGTCAGGCAGGAGTAAATCTCTCTGACGTTCCAGGGCCAAGCAGATGCAGGTGTTCATGCACAGTAAACTTCACACCTGTAGGAGAAAGCCCCACCTGCAAATAACATGATCCTTTTGAATACAAGGCATCTGCTTCCCATCTTCACTACTGATCATGGGGGAATGAAGAGGGAAAAAGACTCAGTCACTAGCAGAGAACTCATGATAGAAAGACATGCTCTCAAAAAGCATATACAGACAGTTCATTTTCCACTAGGAAAAACTGGTTCTGATTTAAGTTTTGTTCTGATTTAAGGTTAGTTTTTTGTTTTGGTTTTTGTTGGTTTGTTTTGGGTTTTCGTTGTTGTTGTTGGGCTTTCTTAAAATTCTTACCACTCATAACAGCTGTACATTTGTTCCAGAGATGTGTAAAATCTCCTGTGTCTACCTAGGAAAAGTTTCACTAGCATGCTTGCAGCATAAACAGTTTGCTTTTGCTGTCCAAACTATAAACAGAATTAAAATTAAGAGCTGCTCATACTGAGCTGATATTACAGTATTATGAACGCTGCACTTTTCTGGCTAGGAGCTCTGTTTTCCCCAGGGCCTATGAAAGAAAGAAGAAAATGAACACTCAGCTCATGTTGCAGTAGTTCCAAAGATCCTCGATTGCCCTTTGGTCATGGTTTAAAGAGGATACTTGGTCCAAAATTGTAAGTGTCTGAGAAGTAGGAAATGCTGCCGAAATCAGCACGATCCCTAATAAGAAAAGGTGGTGACCCCTTTGTTTCCAAACTGTCCTGTGACATGAAGTTTTATCTTAATTCATCTAACCTCTAATAGGGGGACCATTAAACATTGTGGGAGTTTTGGAGAACAGCATTACTGGGAGCCTTTATTATCAGGCAGTTTCAAAGGCCTGAAAACATATGAATACTCCCCATGCAAAGTTTAAAATGAAAGGTGACATGGCAACAACTTATCTCGAATCCTCTGGCCACATACAAGTTTTTGTTTGCATTAAGCTCTCATCTCCTGCAGCCCATTGTGTAACAACTCAGTGTTTCACCCTGCAAAAGGAAATTCTTCCACATATCATTCATTATATGGCTCCTCCATTATATGGTCTTGGCTTGAGGAACAAGCCTGACCAATTTCTTTGAACTTTGACAGTACTGTGTTTTTAGTTCTCATTATTCTATCAAGAGTAGAATAGGAAGCAGAATCATTAACAAAGCCCTCATAGGGAGAGAAGCAGCAGAAAGTGTTCAGAAGTCCAGGCAAGCCCTCAACCCTTCCCTCTACCATTCCTGCAAACAATGGGTCAGTTGGTCTTTGCTCTCCTTCTCAGCACAAAGGTGAGCTGAACAATACTTGGTGTTTCCTCCATTTAACTGGGGGGATCCAGTCTAGAAGCCATGTCTAGGCTGTGTAAAAGCTAGCGCACACCAAAACCCACAAGGACCAGAGAGGTAAATAAGGGCAATATGAAACTAATGGCATCAAACCCATGGTTAGGGGAAAGCTGGCTATCCTAGGCATTGATGAGGGATGTTCTTGTCAAAAAGGGATCACTGATGTAAGGAGATAGGATAGAATCATAGGATGGTTTGGGTTAGAAGGGACCTTAAAGATCAGACAGTTCCAACCCCCCTGACAGGGACGTGGACACCTCCCACTAGACCAGGTTGCTCAGGGCCCCATCCTGCCTGGTCTTGAACAGGTCCAGTGAGCAAAGAACTTATTCCTAATTTCTTATCTAAATCTAGAAAGAAGTTCTTCACTATGGTGAAGATGATAGTGGAACAGAATGTGAGGTGTTCACAGAAGCTTTGAAACTGCCTGATAAGATTCCTGTATACCAAAGGTAAACTGCATTCTGTACATTTAGGAGAACTGGAAACATCACAAAATCTAGTTCAGAGTGCTCAGGATAATCAAATAAATAAATATACACACAGAGACACAGACTCTATATGCTTTTCTTGGCTTGCTTTGTTGCTGTTGTGGAAGTTTCCTTCCCCAAGCTATTTTGGGATCCAGACTGTGCTTTTTGAGGTTAATTTTGTATTAAATTTATAGTCAAAGATATTATCCAGCTATTCCACACCAAAACCCTATGTACAGTTAGGATAAGAAGTGATGGCTGAAGATAAAGCACAGAAAGTGCCATGAAGTAATCGACATAGAAGTTGGTCATTAAGATACAGGTAAAGACTTGAGGAGATAAGATACATTCCCCACCGCCACCCCCCCCCAAAAAAAAACCAAACAACAAAAACATATATAAGATTTAATTTATCCTTTTTAGTGATGTGTCCAAGACTAGGTTGTGAGGGGAAAAGAGAAAAATAATTATGATTGTGTTTTCCCTCCACAAAGCACAAGAGAGAGGGGAATATGTTTTTTGAGCTTGTACTTAGTATGAAAGGGGATGGTGCTAGGGGAGAAAGAGATAGCTGAAAACCCTCGACAAATGAGGACTGCTCTGGTGGTGTCCTCAAAGAACACAAGAGGGCTTTAAAGAAATTGGTTTATTTCTTTTACTACTTTTCTCTGAAGGTGGAATCAGGCTTCTCTAAGTTGCAAATCAGTTCTTTCTGGATTAGAAGTGACTTAATCACAGGGTTGAAGTGTTTTGGGAAGAGGTCCCTAAGAAGCTTTAGAAGATAAAGCCAAGACCATTTTTGAAGCTTGTCAATAATTAACTAAACAAACATTATGGGTAAAGTTTCTTATCTATGTGCAAGGTCCTCAACTTCTGTCGTAACCAAGTTGGTCACTGAAACCCAGCTCCTGGGGGCTCATTTTCAATTGGTGTTTCAGTCTTTCGTGATGAAACAGGTTTACTTTGTATAAATACACATGAATAGGAGCAAAATCATGGAACTGATTTTGTCCCAAGCAATTAGCCTACATTATTTTATCCTAAGCAATTACCCTACATTATTTTATCTTTGGGAATGAAGGGATGTCTCATCTAAACCAGAAACTTTATCTTGGAACACAGAAACCTTTCCTGACAAAGGCTTCATCGAAATAAATTAACTTTCATGCAAAAATTTTGGCTTTGAATCTCATTTTCCAATCAAAAAAAGCATTTTGTTGAAAGATTCTTGATGAGTTCTCTTTCTGAAAAGCTACATTTTGAGTAATCACTGTGTAGGACGAGGAAATATTTGAAAATCATGAGCTTCATCAGTGTCATCCAACAGATGCATTTTTGCATATGTAATTAACTCGAAAGAAAACTACACAAGCATTCTCTGCTGGTTTGCAGTTATTTTCAGGGTATCACAAGTAATCAAACACTGCCTCTGAAAGCAGTTGCAATTTAGAGATGACTAATCTTTGCATATGAATAGATTCTGATCTGTGAACAACTAATTTCTGCTTCTTCTGAAAGAGACTAAACATCTTTTGCTTCCTGCTAGAAAGCAATTGCAGCTCATGTGGACAATTCTGTGCTGAATGCTACAGTTGAATTGGAAGCTGTTTTTTGTTTTTCACTTCTTCAGTTGCTTTTGATTTTACCAAAGAAATTCCCCTGAAACAGAATCTTAAGGTCCATCAAGTGATAATTTATGGGACACTAAGCAGTAAAATCATATGAACACAAGAGAATTTAGATGTTTTGAATTATCTTTGTGCTTATTTCAAACCAGATACAGAATAAGTCTTCTTTTAATTTGAGTACTTACATTGCAGGAGAATATGTGATCACAATATCTCCATGCCAAATTTAGTATAGGTAGAACAAGTAATAATAACAGTTAAGTTATTACAGATGTCAACCTAGAAAGCAACTTTAACATTTACATATTTCCTGGGGGCTATTATAAGTGTTTATTCTTAAGATTACTCCAGTTAATTTAAAGTTATTACACATCTAAAGATCAATAAAAGACAGACACGCCTACATGTCCTCTAAGACGACCTTCTCCAGCCTCTATAGGTAACTCTAGTGCAACATCTGAAGAGGTGCAATGTTTGTAATATAGGAACTGTTCAAGAAGTAGCTGCTAACAGAATTTAGTGGCTATTTCAGTCTCTGGCCATAGTTACTAGCACTCAGACTTCTGAAATACATTTTTCTTGATTCAGTTCTGGTCACCATTTGCACAAAAGTTTCTGGAAGCAAGACAAACACCACTGTAAATACCAAGCTTGTCAATAATTTTCCCCTCCCCAGTGAAAGGCTGACTTCAGTATTCCATGGCTTATTCCTACAGCCCAGCGGAGGGACCACAAAAAGCTGTCAACACAGCCAGGATGGTTTTCTTTCGCCTCTGGCCTTTCAAAAAACCAGCACAATATGGATGTAAAAACTACCAATATTGGATTAAAATTTCCACTGTGTTTAAAAGAGCTGTGAAATTTTGCATTTTGCCTGTTGACTTAAAAAAATCGTTCTAATCTTCTGGTAGCTGTAAACGCTTAAGAAATGAGATAATATCTTTTTATAATCTCAGAATTCAGCGTGGAATTGAGATTAGGAGAGTAAAGAACTGTCTTCTGAAGACAAAACATCTCTGTTGTGTGTGCACTGACTGACATTGGGAGATACAGGGTACAGAAAGATGGGACTTGGTGCAGTTGGTCCTAATCAAAGGGGCAGGGTGCAATAGCATAAGAAGTGACCTTTTTCATATAATTTTATATTAATATAAAGGCACGGTGGGCGTGGAAAACAGAAGAGAGGCAAATACTGAATAAGAAGTGTTAGTCTGAAGGCTGCCCTGGTAACTCAAGTCCATGGCTCATCTCTGGTGTCTTTGTCCATAAATAAACACTACAGTCAGTAACCACTTTCACTGAATGATCCTGATCAGTATAGGAGTGCTTATGATGTACTGCAGCATCTATTTAGACTTCAGAAAAGTGCTATGACAACCAAATTTTAATCTGGATTATTATAGAAACAATATTACTAAAACATCTGATGAAAACGTAAATGTGTAAAGCTTTGCTCTGGCTTCTGTAGCACTTCTTCTCCATTAGCTTGCACTCAAGAATTCAAGTAATTCTTTAGTGAAAAAAATTTTCCACAAGCCCTTGCTAGCAAATAAACTTGGATTGACATGGCATATGCTCACAGGAGTTAGAAAGTCACAAATTCATCATCTCTGTAAACAATATTAATTGTTAAATTAATATTAATTGCTGGCATATTCCTGAAGGAACTGAGGATGCATTGACATTCCTTCAGCAACAGATCTGGGAGGAGAACTGGGTCAAAGGAAGAACCAGAAAAAGGTGGGCAAACTTTGGGGGTTGAGGAAAGGACAATGAGCTTTTTGGTGATATGCCAAGGAATCCGAATGCAAAGCTGGAGAAAGAAACCAGAATTGGAAAGGTGATGGAAAACCCTTGGTGAGAGGCACTCACAAGGCTGGAGCAAGCAGTTAAACCCAGCAAGCTGTCAGGGTGTGTTAAGTGGGATGGAATCATGTTTGAGGCTGTTTTCCACAGCACTACACTAAGCTGGTTCTTACAGCTTCATTCTGGTGAACGGATATGTCATTAATCAGCAAGGCAGGATATTATAACCTCCCTTTTGAAACTGAGGCTGCCTATCTGCAAAAAGGCAGCTATTATCTATCATCCCTTGCTTTGGTAACCAGAGGAAATGGATCCTTCACATTGCAGCCACTTTCTGCAACAGATGCTCGGGTCACAGCTGGTTCAGTTGCACTTTTACATCCCTTGGCTACTATTTTCTTCTGTAGAATAGAAAGTAGCAGCAGCATGAAAAACAATATGGGAGCAGGATACTTTTAGCTATCCTAATGTGATCTCAGAGATCTGTGTATTAAATTGTTAATGATAGACTAGAGAAGTGATAGAGAAGCAAATTCCCTCGCACACAGTCACATACACTAAAATGAACTCATCTGGGTTCTAGACAGATTTTAACTCCTTCTAAAGAACTGATTCCTGTGTAAATATTAGGAAATAAAGGAAATTATTGTAAATAAAGACACAGGTTCCTTCAATTATATTAGGACAATGAAATGATTACCAAATCTGGTTGGTCTTTAGGATCCCTTTTCTATATGCCCATACACACCCAAAGCATCACCCACCATTCACTATAGTATAGAGGTGGAAATAGTGATGGGAAAGAGTCTGAGCAGAGGAAAATAAAATGAGCAGTGAGGTTGCATGTCCACTAGTTTGTGTAAAACAACTGCAGGGATTGTGTAAATCCTGAGTTTTGGCTGCTTGAGTCGGTGTTGCCATATAGGCATTGAGATCTGCACACCTTGCAAATTATTTCTAAATAGCAATTTTTTAATGTACGAGCTGAAAACATTCAAACAGAACACAGAACAGTCACAAGGGTCTCTTATGTGCCTCGTGGAAACACAGAATTAGAGTTGGTTTCAGTCCACGTGTAAAATTAATTAGAGTGTTTAAATGCTTTTCACAACCTACATAGTACCAATTTATCATACATTCAATGCTCCTTAGCTCTTTCAGGATAGTAACCATGTATTTTTGTACTTAGTGAGCAATACATGATATACTGTTCAAAGCAAAACCGTAGCCACAATGTGAAACCCTTGCTCATGACAAAACAAGATTTATAAATGTATAGCCAACTTTAATATATAATCTGAAGAAGACTGGAGCTGCTTCTGCACCTTGAAAGCATTATCTTTGATTAAATAGTGATTACAATCTTCCCTCAGATAAAATATATATATGTATATATATTTATGTATATAATTTAAAAATCAAAGCCTTGTACTTACTGCATCTTCTCCTGTATGTCATCTGCTGGCATTGGGAACAGAGCCCAGCATCCCAGAATGCAGATTGGCAGGGATTAAGCCCCTGCTTATCATGAGCTCTCTAATTGCAATGCTTTTTTTTTTCCCTTTTGAACTAGCTAACTAACCTGTAATTTTTCTTGGTACCTGCCCAAAGGTAAATGAAGTATCTGATACACCCAAGGGATTCCTCATCTGCTACAGGTGACTTCAGATTGGAAGTTGCCATCACCAAATGAGAATGAATCTACACGTAGCAGGTTTCAATAATAGCCCCAGGCAAGATGGATCTCTCATGCTTCGTTTTTATACTGTTTATTAGTTTTTATAAGAGCAGCAAAGCCTGTGTGTGTCTCCTCCCCTGAGCTCCAGCACAAGATTGAAGCCGAGATAGATTCTGATCATTGAGCAAGTATTGACTTGATTTAATAAGGCAAGAAGAACCTCAACAAGCAATTGCTGCTGCTACCCACAAGCTTCAGGTGCTCAGCTATTCAAGGAGTATGCTTAAGCCTGACCCACTTTTTCTTCCCCATTTGCAAAATCAGGGTTATTTTTGTTATTCTGCATTTGGCACTTTGCACGTAGGCAAATGCATTACAATAAAGTATCTTCCACTGTCACCGTTTGAAAAGATTCTCCTATTAATATGTCTAGCTGTTAAAAGTCAATGCACGTTTACTGCTAGAAGTGGAGAGGAGGCTGCAGTGTTAAATGCAAAGATAATGCAGCGATAAAGGGTCTACACTAATGGTCTGATAATGGGTCTGACAAAGGAAAATATAATGGGGTTTTGTGCAGAAAAAAAAAAAAGAAAAGAAAAAAAAAAAAGATTTGAACTAAAGTGCCAATGCTTATTCTCTTTTCCTCATTTTGAGAAGCACTACATTTGTCCTGTCTGCTGTTCCTATAGCATCTTCTTCCTGCAAGCATCCTGAGTGGCAGGTAAGAGAGGGGTAAAGAGGTTGCTGTCTTCCTTCTGGCTTTTATAATCATGCCCATTCTTTCTCTGAGACTTCTGCCTTGTTCCACTTGTGGGGAAGTAGAGATTCTTCAGCGATTCTTCAGATTCTTTGAGAACAGCACAGGACAAGACAAACCAGGCTGTTCACTCAATACACATGAGCTTTGGGTAGAAAGAAAATGAATTCTCTTGTAGGGAGATGAAATGTTTTTCTAGAATGTTAGTCACTTGGTCTATTGGGTGAGGTAATACCACATTAGAAATGTAGAGAGTTCCCCCAGCAAACTATCTCCTCATTTTTGCAGTTGGTGCTTAGCCAGGCCCTGTGAGTCCCACAGTGCAGCATCATTCTGCTTTGGGACAACCCTTTTTTTGTACATCTGGCAAGTGTCTGTTCCCCACTGCAGGGGTGTCTCGTCACAGCTTCACATCAAAACCAACACAGTCCCTGTAAGCCCAGTGCACAGTCCTGCAGCGAAGGAGCTGGGTTCGGAAACCACGTGTGCAATCTAGACAATGCAGAATGAACATTGCAAAATGGTGTCTGCCAATAGCATCGTCATTTCAAGCCTCTGTATCCCAAACTGTTTCACATCATTTAATTCTTATAACTACAGGGCTCATTTCTAATCTGCTACAGATTTCCTAATAAAAATAAAGTTTTTTCTTATGGAAGCTGGAGAAAGAATCATAGATTCATATAATTATTTTGGTTGGAAGAAACCTTTAAGATGATTGAGTCCAACCATTAACCCAGCACTGCCAGGTCACCACTAAACCATGGCCCTCAGCACCACAGCTCCAGGACTTTGAAACCCCGCCAGGGATGGGGACTCCACCACTGCCCTGGCAGCCTGGGACAGGCCCTCACAACCCCTCCACTGAATAAATTGTTCCTCATGTCCAACCTAAACCTCCCCTTGTGCAACTTGAGGATGTTTCCTCTCATCCTATTGTTTGGTACTTGGGAGAAGAGACCAGCCCCAGCTGGCTCCAACCTCCTTTCAGGAGAGTGAGAAGATCTCCCCTGAGCCTCCTTTTCTCCAGGCTGAACAACCCCAGATCTCTCAGCCACCCCTCATAAGACTCAGTTTTAGCTAGTTTTTTTATGCACCAGCAAATTGATGCACAAACAGTTAAATTCTACTTTCCTGGTAAAAATAGTAAAATTATTCCCATGTATAGGATAAAGTAATTAAAGTAAAACTGAGAAAAAATAAGCTGGTGTTTGGGAGGACCAATTTTCAATTCAGCTTAAGAAAATATTGTCCTGGTATCCATAAATTCATTCTTTCAGTTCAAGCAATTTTTCTCCATTTCAGCTCACACTTGGCTGATAAATGATACAGCACTGGCAAGCTAAGGGAAGCCAGCTGTGGTTCAGTGACAGGCTCTGCCACATCATGTCAGGCTTGGAAGAGCTTTCAGCACGAGTTCACATGTTGGGGATGGCTGCTTAGGAACAGCTCAAGTCCTGCATTGCCCACCCATGGGCTCCCTGCTTTTAGAAAGAGAAAAGGGCATTGTCCATCTTATGGACATTTTAAAGCAGAATCATGGTTTTTGGTAGCTTGTCAGCAAAAATCTTTAGGAGGTGACTCTTCATGTGTGGTGCTGCTTTGATCAGCATATGGGTGGAGTGGGAAAGTTTACAAGATCATAGGTTTCTGTGTGGACAATTTACAAAAGCAAAACCCATCTCCAGGTGCAGCTAAAAATACCTGTGCCTAGAATTCAGTCAGCTAATTAAAAATGCTAGTAAAGTACTGTTGTCAAAGGGTGTGAATCTGCCACCATTTAGCAATACTATTACTTCTTTTTTTTTTCCTTTAATATAATTATCAGTATTTCAATAACAACATACTGTAAAAGATGGAGATTTGAGGCTTGGCTTTTGTATTGTGGTTCAACTTTTAGATTTTTTTTCCAGACCTCTTTGTGCACAGTTGTATTTGTGTGCAAACAATACTGGTGGAGGTGTCTGCCTGGTGTTTGGGGCAGGCAAAACCAGCGCTTGCCAAAACTTTGAATTTTAATTTATTTTTCCCCCTAACCAAACAATCACTTCACATGCCAGAGTGTTTGGGCACCAGAGGGATGCATTCTTCCAGTTTAATAGAGCTCCACAACCTTGCTAGAACTGCTTATGCTTTCTTCTTGTACTGCAAGTGAAGGAGGGGACAAGACAGAGTAGAATAAAACCTTGTGACAGAATTGTGGAATCTTTGCTGCCTCCAAAGTGAGGCTTCTGTCCTACATACACCAACCCCCCCTTCCTCCCCCTCCCTCCCCAACACTTATTACTTCCTGATACATCCCATGGGAACAAAGGACAATTCTCACCCAATCTGAAGCAGGAGAAAAGGGTGATCCCTGCTTGGAAGCATTCCAAGGAGGAGACAAGCTAAGGATCCTCAAACATGAGGTGCTTTAAGCAGGGACACCTTCTGTACACCTTCTGCAATAAAAAAGAGTAAGTTTGGCATTTTAGGATCAAACAATATATTACAGTCAACTTATATTTATTTATATTTAGGATTTATATTAAATTATATTTAGGATTCAAACAATATATTACAGTCAACTGTATTCAGTTGACTGTAAAAGTTAATATAATCCCTAGTATCAAATTGAACACGTATTCAATTAAATTCCCAGTGCAGTGTGATTACAAAGTTAATTATTATTAATTAAATACAGCCAGACACCTGCTGGGGGAGAACTGCACAAATATAACAGGGTTTTGTGTGAGAGTCAGAGCAGTAGCAAAGGAACACCTTCATCTTCTCACAGATGCTTCTTTGGCTTTGCAGGGGACTGCTGGTGGTGTTCATGGGTATAGCACCATCACCTTCACTGGGCTTTCCCAGTAGGAATCACATAGGATCTTTGTGCTCAGGAGGAAAAGTACAGTTGATAGTTTCATGTCCCCTTCACCTAGAGACAGATACTGGCAGGAGCACAGAGCACCCAGCTCACAGTACAATCTGTACTACAGAAACATGCCCAAAATGGAAAAAAGAAGCACCAGGACTTCAAAAACAAAGCAGGGAGCAACCACATCAACTACACCAACATGATCCAGACTAGCTAGCAGCTGGGAGTGCTGACTTCACCATGGTATGCAGAATGGACAGCCAGCAATACTAATCTAACATACTATGAATGCCCAGAATGCTCACTTCAATCCTTTTTCCTTCAGATTTTGAAGCAGGATGAGCTATCTGCCAGTGAAATGAAGTACAGTACAGCTTTGGAGCTCAGAGGGAAAAAGTATGGTAACCTAACAGTCTGGAAAAAAATATCTTGCCACATTTCCATTTTGTTATCCTTTCTCCTGCAGCCTGGTTAGTGACAATCTATTAACAATTTGGATTCAACTGAATTGAAGTTAGGAATATAACCTGTCATTCCTATTAACTTGAAAGCTACTCTTCAAAGCAGGTGACAAACAAGATGTGCTGCGTTATCAAAGCCAAGCACATGCCACTGCCAAGAGAAAGGACATGGAGCAAAGGGGCTCTGATGGCTCTGGTTTAGCACAGGGCTGTGTTTGAAAAAATGCACTTCCAGTCATTTGGGTGTGAGGCTTTTCATAGAACAGTCTTGATTAGCTTGCGTCCCTAGGGAGAGGAAGCTTCTGTCTCAAAAATATGAAATTTCTATACGTTTCTTGGAATTCAGCAGCTAAAGACAGAGGGAGGAACTGTGTTCATTTACTGTCTGGAGGAGAGAAAGAACTCGGAAACCAACTGCTATAACTGTGCTGTTCACTGCAGCAGGCTGGCCAGTCCCCACAGACCCAAAGCAGAATCAGCCACAGCACAGGAGGGTTTTGCCCCATGGGGGTGACACTGAAATTAGAAACCCAGTTATGTTATCCTAATTTATTATAGTGGGGATCAAAGGTGCTTTAGGGATGAGATCATACAAATCCTTAGTGAAAATGCTTTGGTTGTGCTGCTCATAGAGCAAAGGTTTGTGTTTTCATGAAATGTACTCTTAACATTTGAAAAGAAGCTGCTCAGTTCTTAAAGAAGTATGATTCTTAAAGAAGTATGGAACAACACCCAACAAAGAGTACCAAACAATTCAAATACCACGTGGAAGTATGTGTCTCTTGATCATTTTGATCTTGATGNTTTGTGTGAGAGTCAGAGCAGTAGCAAAGGAACACCTTCATCTTCTCACAGATGCTTCTTTGGCTTTGCAGGGGACTGCTGGTGGTGTTCATGGGTATAGCACCATCACCTTCACTGGGCTTTCCCAGTAGGAATCACATAGGATCTTTGTGCTCAGGAGGAAAAGTACAGTTGATAGTTTCATGTCCCCTTCACCTAGAGACAGATACTGGCAGGAGCACAGAGCACCCAGCTCACAGTACAATCTGTACTACAGAAACATGCCCAAAATGGAAAAAAGAAGCACCAGGACTTCAAAAACAAAGCAGGGAGCAACCACATCAACTACACCAACATGATCCAGACTAGCTAGCAGCTGGGAGTGCTGGCTTCACCATGGTATGCAGAATGGACAGCCAGCAATACTAATCTAACATACTATGAATGCCCAGAATGCTCACTTCAATCCTTTTTCCTTCAGATTTTGAAGCAGGATGAGCTATCTGCCAGTGAAATGAAGTACAGTACAGCTTTGGAGCTCAGAGGGAAAAAGTATGGTAACCTAACAGTCTGGAAAAAAATATCTTGCCACATTTCCATTTTGTTATCCTTTCTCCTGCAGCCTGGTTAGTGACAATCTATTAACAATTTGGATTCAACTGAATTGAAGTTAGGAATATAACCTGTCATTCCTATTAACTTGAAAGCTACTCTTCAAAGCAGGTGACAAACAAGATGTGCTGCGTTATCAAAGCCAAGCACATGCCACTGCCAAGAGAAAGGACATGGAGCAAAGGGGCTCTGATGGCTCTGGTTTAGCACAGGGCTGTGTTTGAAAAAATGCACTTCCAGTCATTTGGGTGTGAGGCTTTTCATAGAACAGTCTTGATTAGCTTGCGTCCCTAGGGAGAGGAAGCTTCTGTCTCAAAAATATGAAATTTCTATACGTTTCTTGGAATTCAGCAGCTAAAGACAGAGGGAGGAACTGTGTTCATTTACTGTCTGGAGGAGAGAAAGAACTCGGAAACCAACTGCTATAACTGTGCTGTTCACTGCAGCAGGCTGGCCAGTCCCCACAGACCCAAAGCAGAATCAGCCACAGCACAGGAGGGTTTTGCCCCATGGGGGTGACACTGAAATTAGAAACCCAGTTATGTTATCCTAATTTATTATAGTGGGGATCAAAGGTGCTTTAGGGATGAGATCATACAAATCCTTAGTGAAAATGCTTTGGTTGTGCTGCTCATAGAGCAAAGGTTTGTGTTTTCATGAAATGTACTCTTAACATTTGAAAAGAAGCTGCTCAGTTCTTAAAGAAGTATGATTCTTAAAGAAGTATGGAACAACACCCAACAAAGAGTACCAAACAATTCAAATACCACGTGGAAGTATGTGTCTCTTGATCATTTTGATCTTGATGTGTCTCTATGATCATTTTGATCTACCCAGGTTGCCAGAAAAAGAGCATCTGACTGTGGCTGCTGAAGTGGCAGCATGTTAATTCAGATCTTGCTGGGGAAGAAAAGCAGTGCCATGATATAACTGCAGGAAACTCTGTCTAAAATCATAAAGAGCTCTTTTATCTTTTTTTTTTTTTTTTCTTCTAGCCCTGTCTGTGTCATTCCTTTTTCATTTGTTGTTCTCAGCCTGGATTCCTTAGATAACTTTGCTAGAGACCTGAGTTTTATTGTAGATATGGAAAACTGCCTAAAAGTTTGGCTCTGTGGTTATTCTGGCTGTTTTCCAGCCTCAATAATACTCAAGATGTAACACATCCAACTTGCTTCAGCAATCATTCATTAAAATAAGGCAAAAAAGAAAGGACATAATACAAAATAAAATCTCCTGCTACCTTAGTTAAACACTTCAGAGACCGGTAAAAGTGAATCATGACCCAGATCTTCAGAGGGCTAGTCCCAGCTCCACTATACTGGTTACGTGGGACTAAAGTATAGCAGTAGATAAGGGTGGCAGGGTTAATGTTAAGTCAGTAAACATGGATCAGAACTGCAGATCTTGAATTACTGATATTTCTGTGACTACCCAACATCCAAAGAACACTGGTGGCACGCTGTGGCCTGTGCACATGTTGCTATTGTTCCCCTTGCTGCTCTGGCAACTGCTGCTGATAGTAAGACAACCTGAGACAATGTGCTGCAGAGACACCTGGGTTGTATTGGACAAATCCATCAACAGATGCTTCTCTGAAACACAGCTACAACCAAAAGAAGTACAGAATAATAGATGGAGTTACATGAAACATATAAAGACAGTAAGATGGATTTTAAAGCTGTCTGAGAACATGACACATAATATACACCATACATCCAAGGGGTATAGATAACCACGCCCACATGACATTTCCAAACATAAAATCCAGATTTCTTTTGCTGATTATTTTGCCAACAGATTATTTGGACTGTCAGTTTTCAAGCTGAGACTCTGCCCTAAGATCACAATGTGTGTGTGTCCATATGAATATAACAGCACCAGTCAATTGATCAGGAAGGAAAAATAGTAAACTTTACTCTGCTAAGCATTTTGCAGCTGTTTCTTTGAAGCTGTCCTGTGCTCAGCCTTTCAAGCAAGTGCTTTGAATTTGTTGAGTTAGTTGCTTTGGTTAAGGATGATACCTATTAGTATCTTGTAGGCTGATACAAAGTTCCCCTTGCTGGACACCCACAAGTTTTATTTAGAGGCTGAATCACTTGTTTATTTACAGTCCCTCGCAAACTGAAATCATTAACACCAGGGGTTGAAAAGGGCCGAGACTGTGCCTATCACCCTTTCTTATGGTGGGGAGAGAGTTTAGATGTTGAAGCCCCAAAACTTAAAACATCTGTGTCAAACTTCTCAAGAAACTTACGCATGTTCCCCAGAGCAACTCACTGATCACTTGTTATGCTTTTGTAGACACGCAATAAAGGGAGGACATGGCACCCAGACTTTGCACGAGACTTTGCACACATTTACTCTTTACCTTGAAGGTACATCATAAAGAAGATAAGATGAAGAAAGAAGAGAAACCATATTCCTATCACTCGGTGTCCTCCCTACATTGAAACAGATCTGAGACTGTGCTAAGTGTCTTTCAGGCTTCTACATTTCTTTTTTCTAGACCATTAAGATCATCTTGTTCCAACCTCCCTGCCATGGGCACTGATACCTCCACTAGACCAGGTTGCCCAAAGAGCTGTCCAACTCGCCTTGAACACTTCCAGGGAGGGAGCAGCTACAACTTCCCTTGATTACTTCTTTTTTGCTGATTGTGCCCTTCCTTCAGAACTTCACCTTTCTGCTGCTCCTGCCACTTTGACATCATTCTCTCCTACACTTATACTGGGTCTTTCTGGTACAGAACCCTGCTTGTCTCTTCCCCTGTGCTACTCACAGCTTACTCTGAGCTTCAGTGGGTGTCTGTGGAGGTTCCCTCACCACTGCTGGAAACCATATATCCTTGAGCAACCCACTGAGCCTCTGCCATTTTGGAAAAGAGGAATGGATGTATCATGTCTTATATCTTGGCCTCTTGTTTCAGTAAGAAAAGGTAGGACATGGTTTCACATAACAGGGGATAACAATTTTACTGAGCAGTGAGAGGAAGGAATTCATAAGAACATGGACACACAGAGGGAGAGAAACTGGACATACAAGAAAATGAGGGAGTTAAGAGGTTACGAGTCTGAGACAGATGAAGAATTTAGGAGTCAAGCAGAAACTCCAGACCTTCCTGTGTGCTGAATGTCTTGGCTGACACAGGTTTTGATAAAGCAGGATATTATTGCTTTTCTTGTGATTTCTGACCTGCTACCAGGTATTGTCTAACAGTGGACAGTAATCAAAAATCTTGTGGGATTTTTGTTCCTATCAGAGATTACTACTGACTGTTATTTCCTTAAAATTCCAAATAAATAACTGAAATGTATTAAACCTCAGACTATCTAGGAAAAAAAAAAAAAAAGGTAAACCCACAATCCTTGAGGGGGTGAGTTTAATAGTTTTCTGTTCTAATGAGCAGTCTAGTCACTCATCTTTATTAGCCAGAGGCTTCAAAGGATGTGTTCTATAGCTGAAACAATGGTTAGATGAGGTGTCATGGGAGCTCAGTAGAAGGTGAACCTCGGCTCCACAGGGTTTGGGTCTTGCCTGAGCCTCCTGGCTGCTTCATAACACCCATGAGTCCTGACACAAAGGCTGCCCCCAAGTTACGCTGTGTCAGAGTCACCGCCACAGTGAGCTGCACAGAGTAAAGGAGACACATGTTCAGCTCCTCTGTGCTCTCCAAATCTCACTGCAAGGTGCAATTCATCAGCTATTAAGCTGTCAACCTGCTGTGCTGCAAAACTATAAAGGATTCTGCCATGCTCTTATCCATAAGGAACAGGCATTTTGCATACTTATTTTTAGGTGTTTTTTGTTTAGAACACACACAGCCTGAGACACGGTGATGGAAGAGCTTCAAAAGCCAGTCTGATGGTTTCATTAGCTTTTCCTCTGCTCTATATTAAAATACATAGGTCCAAATTTTTGGAGGAATGAATATAAATTAGCAGTACAGTTTTAAAAATATTTGGATGGCATCTTTTAAATTGTTATAACATTTAATTGTAGCTATGTTATTAAAAAACAAGTTTCATAAAATGCTGCATGTGAAGTACTTTCAGGGCCATACAGAGGTTTTGTCTTAAGAGTATTAGAAGGAACTCTAACAAAGTACTGCTTCAAGCTCTGGGGATTATTGGTGGCCTGGAACCCCTTCCCTGCAAGGACAGGCTGAGAGAACAGGGGTTGTTCATTGTTCAGACTGGAGAAGAGAAGGCCCCTGGGAGACCTTTTTGGGGCCTTCCAGTGTCTGAAGGGGGCCAAAAAGAAAGCTGGGGAGGGACATTTTACAAGGGATTGTAGTGATAGGACAAGGGGTAATGGCTTCAAACTTGAAGAGGGGAGATTTAGATTAGAAATTGGGATTAGAAATTCACTCTGAGGATGGTGAGACACTGAAACAGGTTCCCCAGAGAAGTTGTGGTTGCTCTCTCCCTGGAAGTGTTCAGGTGTTGGATGGGGTTCTGAGCAACCTGATCTAGTGAGAGGTGTCCCTGCCCATGGCAGGGGAGTTTGCAACAAGATGATCTTTAAGGTCCCTTTCAACTCAAACCATTCTATAATTCTATGATAAAAATGCCCATGCAGTTTTAAACATCCACTTAATACTGGCAGGAGATCATGTTGAGGTTTCATTAGACAGCACAGTGTGAGCTCCTGTACGGAAGATCACAAACCAAAGCAAAACTAAATATTGCACAAGACACAAGGCCAAGGAAGGAAGGTGTTGAGTCCTTTTGCATCATCTACTGCCATAGACTCTGTTGCAGCAATGCATTAGGAAACTGAAGTCAGAGGTAGGGTGAGACATTGCAATATCTCAGCAACATTAAATGGGGCTGGTCCAGGCACAGAAAGATGAACTTTCAGTTTAGTCTGAGAGAGCAGAACTTCATGTCTCTCACCAATGCTAATGAGTCCCATGGCTAAACTGTGGCATACATGGAAAACACAATCCACAATACGGATAATTTTAAACATCATTTGGAAATTTCTGACCTGCATGCAAACTTCTAAGGAGCTGCCACTGCAGATAGACTATCACTGCAATGACGGGTAGCCATGGAGCTTCAGTATTGTGTACATATAATACATTGTTATGCAAACACACATCTACTTTTAAACCTCAGTTTCACAGTCAGTGTGGTTTTAATTTCAAGGCATCAAAAAGTATGCAGAAATAAAGTCTCCTGCAAATAGACCTCAATTAAATCTAGAGAGAATTGTCACAAACTATTCAAACACAGGCAGTCTGAAACCCCGAAACAGAACCATGCTGGTCAGGGAAGGACAGTCACAATGACTGTTGCACTTGAACATGTAACTTTGTACATGGTAAAAATCCTTGTGCTGGTTTAATATTTAAAAAAGAAAAGATAATTTTTAATAAGATTAGTAGATTTTTCATCAGAAAATGGGGAAATCCCCACTAAATTATTTATAGGAGACTCATAAAATGCCCCTTAGAAACAGCACTTGTGCTTTTCTATCTGATCTCAGTCTAATTAACCTTGTGAAGCAGGTCCAACAAGTATTTAATCCTGACCCTTTAGCCTGGATTCACAGATTCACTAATCTTCCATATGTCACTGTATGACTAAAAGCACTGCAGAAGCTGTGAAAACCATATTCCCAACCCTCCCCTGGCCTGGCCCCCCAGAGACTCACCAGAGACTGGAACTCCTTCCCACCCACAGCGATCCCGTCGGCACCATCGGCAGCAGTTTGATCCGCGGGAGAGATCCAAAGGCTGAGCTGGGCCCCCAGTGCAAATCCAAGCCTGGGGTTAACAGTGCTGAGGAAGAGCAGAGGCAAGACTCAGAGCAGAGGCAAGAGGCTGAGACGGAAAGATTTGCCTTCCCAAAAGGCTCTCACCCAGTCTTTGTGTTAGCAGAAATACCTGGAGCCACAGGCTGAACCCTTGAGTGTCACATGGATGACAGAGCTAAAAAAGGCAAAGCCATAGGCTTCATTTAAACTGCCCCCCTTTGTTAGTGTTTTCCCCCAACACTGCCCAAATGCCTCTTCCAAATTTTCCTACAGTTTTCCTGAAATTTTAATATCCCCGCTCTCTGGTTTTGTCCTTTTTTCTCTCTTTTATTTTTAGATTCAGTATTTCACAGTGGTCTGCAGAGCCTGCTTGACGCCAGCAAATGTAACTGGATCCCGAGTCCCTGCGAGCCAGGAATTGCAGCCACGATCAGCATGTTGCTGAGAGCACAGCCCTTGGCACCGCTCAAAACCAAAGAGTCTGAATCCTCTATTTATCTTACAGCAGGGCTTGGGAAAGGAGGCAAGGAGAGTTCATCAAAACGTAAAGAATAGCTGGGAAAGGTTAGGGGTAAGTAAATAGAAATCCAAGATGTAAATAGGGCTGATTCTACAACAGATTTGTGTGACCAGACTTCCAAAAGCAAGAACGGGAATTTATAGAAAAAAACAGAGATAGGTCATTCTCTAGTAACCTAGTAACAGCCCAGGCACACACACAGCAGAGTGCCTTCAGAAAGGCCTTCTGTCAGCAAGGTTGACTTCAGTGGAATAAATAAGAATAGGCTGCTTGGCAGCAGGTCACTGCCGACAATAATCTCCCCACAGGTCAGATTTTCCAAGTTAGGATGGCTCATTTGACACGCATGGAACTGCAACTACCAGTGCAGGGCGGGATTAACGTGGGCCACCGCCTTCCAGCCACGCTTTGGGGAGGTGATGTCAGGTTGTTACCTTGTTCTTTCATGGTATGCAACTGGAATAAATCTGGTCTCTGATTCTACAGAACTGAATTCCCTTGTTAGAACTCACTTTTTTCTATCAGTTCCAGCCCTTTCTTCCTGTGGCAGAGAATAAAATGAAGGATTGCCAGTTTATCTGAGCAATTGGTCATCTTAACTGCTCCAGGATCTGCAACTATGGTAACTAGTGTCTACAGTGGCATGTGACAGCTTCATGGAAGAAAAAGCAAGTGCATGGAGGTATTTATTTCCCAAAGGTGACATGATGAGTCAGCAGCAGAGCCCAGTGTTCAGACTGCCCATCCCACACGCTGCTCACTAAACCGCTGCTCCTCCTGCAGCCTCCAGGGAGTAAAGTTCTTGTAGCTCAGTGGTAAATGCTCAACTCCTGCCCTTGCACTTCACCTGGTTATTCATCTATACTTTGTCAGGCTTCAGTGTTCACTGCCAAGAAAGTGAAAATCCAGGAAAAAGAGAGAAAGCTCTTCTTACCACAGAACAGCAGAACATTTGGAGAGAAAGAGAGCACTGCTCTGCCAATACATCAAATATATAGATTGGGTGTAGCCCTGGAATAACTTGAAAATTAATTTTTTATAAGTCATAAGTAACAAATGCAGAGTAAAGAACTGTAGAGGAGAGATCTTGAGCAGAGAAACTAAAGTTATCTGACTGTTTTCTTCACTGAATGAAGTTCTGATTGTATTTTTTTTCTTCCTGGCATATTGAAAACTGGTTTGGGCAAATTATGTAACATTAGCATGTTTTCTTGGTACAGCCAATAGTCAGTATCCGTATTTGCTCCACTAATTCAACACCTGGATAGCCAGTCTGAAGCAGCTCTGCCAGCTATGGCATGAGTTATCAACTCCCTTCATTTCTGTCACCAAGAAATATGGAGGAATGGGTCCATGAGAGCAGGACACCCAAGAAGCCTTAAGATCCCAGCATGTAAATATTTGTGAGGCAGATAGTGAGTCCTGTGCATTAGGGTAAACATCAATTCCTCTGTTTTATTCTCAAATGTGAGCATATTTTATTCAAACCCTAATCTGAGTGCTGTGTAGCTGCCACTAATAAACAGTTTCTTTTCAACTAATCTCTAAAGAAAGATTACTTCCTACCTACCCTGACAAGTTTCTTGCAGGCACGTTATTCTTTTTACTTCATTGACTTATTCCTCCTGTCTTTGTACATTGTAGAAACAGTCCATCTCAGAATCTGTATGGTGGAGAAGGTGGATTTTCAAACCAGTGATACAGAGATAATTGTGGAAGGCAGAGATAAACTAAGTTCAAATCCAAAGGTTTTTAGTCAGTTCTGTAACTTCAAAGACAGCAGCTGTAGTGATGTTTCTGTGAGAGATGACACAGTCTAACTTGCAGTATCTAAATCTGGGGTCTTTATGGAAAGAAGTGGGCTCTCGTTTTTTCATTTCAGTTACTCTCTGGAAGACCTTGTCTCTCAGAGTACAGAGTGTGCTGGGATTAGCAGAGCCAAACCATTTTACATTCATTCCTTCAATGTGAGGATTGTGCTGCAGACTGAGGAGGATGTGATCTCCTCTCTCTCTCTGGCTTCACTGGGAGAGAAAATGATGTGTCTGTCAAATGTTAACCAGACCTAGCTCGGCGAGCTAGAGCACTGTGTTGTGCTCAATACATGGTTTTCATTGACACATTTTTTAGATGCAGTTCCAAATCAAAGCTGACAATGTGCCCATAATTTATGCCATCAGCTGAAAAGCTTAAATACCCACTTCTGTAAGTATTTCCTTCAATTAGGGAAATAATACTCCTCACTTCATACGTACCATCATCTGAACTTACCAATAGACTGCACATTCATTTGTACTTCCTTTGACCTGATGGTTCCTCTGCAGGTTCAGTGATGAAAATACATTACATATGCAAAGAATCTTTTCAAAGATTCTATTCTGCATTTCCTAGCAATACCATTCTGTTATTGACTTGACCTCCCTTCCTGAGTGTTGTTACAGTACTTTTACTTGGTTTCTTTCTCACTATTTTGGGGTACAATTTTGGTTGCATATCCAGATAAGAAATCCAAGCCCAGAGGAGACAAATGCTTTCAAATTAGCAGGTACACAGACCTGGCCAGGGTGGAAGAGCAGATGCCTGGATGTCTGTAGCAAATAAGAATCTTGTCTACAGTTGAATATGTCACTACTACTATGAGAAAATACGTTATTCCAAATAAATTCATTTTAGATTATACAATTTATTAGTTTGATGTTGGTTTTTGGTGTGGGTTTTTTTCAGAACAAAAGCAGGCTGTCCTATCTGGTCCCTGTTTGCACCACTTTTGTATTCTGATGGACTTAACTAAATTGACTAAAATATGCTTTATGCCCTCATTCTTGTGGGTTAATACTCAACAAAGTTAAAAGCTAAGTAACATTAACAACACCCTGGATCTCTTTTAGATAAATTACTGTACGTGGCCACTTTGATATTCTAAGATGATGCAATAGTTAACATTTTGTTTGCCTTTCTTACTCAGGCTCTCAACACCCTTGCAATCCAAGTAATATATATTGGCTTGTAGATGGAGACACTGAAAATCAGGAACAAAATCTGAGCAGGGGAGTGAACTCCCACATGACTATTACATCATTTAGAAATATCACCAGCCCCTCTCTTTCTTAGAAAAGCCACATCATATTACTAAATAGCAAACTAGATTTTTTGTACATCTGGGACAGGGCTGACTCTAAAAATAATAGGCTAAGACAAAGCAGAAAAAGTACCATTTTGGAGAGAAAGAACACTTTCATTTTATTTACCACATAAAACTCATGACCAGAATAATTCTGATGATTCTGTTAATTCCGAGTGAGCTAGGGTGTCATGAGTTCATCCATGGATGCAGCAGGAAACACAAAATTGTTTGGCTTAATAAATGCCCTAATAGAGATTCAGCATTTGAGCAGGGACAGAACCAGTGTGAAGATGCCAGAGTCCTCCAAGGCAGAAGTTACAACTAAGTTAAGTAATGGGTTTCTGGGAGTGAATTCTGATTTAGTCTCTGATCTCCACCACTGTGTAATCATTCTCTGTGATGCCATTTGTAATATAATTAAAGAATATAGTATTGGTTGTTATACTATTAAAGTGACCAAAATACCATCCCAACTGCATGGAGCAGCAGTAAAGTTGGATAGATAATTAGGATCTTGAAAAATGTGTACTTGCTGTGTATGTATGGTAGATGTAAAATATTACCATTACAAGGTAAGCAGAAGTTTATTAAAGAAAGTGTTGCCTAAAGACTCACATACATACTTAGATCAGTGCAGGAGTTCAACTGCAATGTTTGGAGCAAGGTCTTTAGACTTGTACAGCTGTTCATTCTTGCTTATCCTATGCAATAGGCATACGTAGGAAAAGCAACCATAAAGCATATTTACCTTCATGATACAGGTCAAGAGCCAGAACAAAGACACTCCTCAGTGCTGATAATGCCTGCTTTGTGGTTGAAACTGGATCCTTGATGTTCAGTGACTTGTTTTATGTGGTGGGATGGGAGGAGCCCCTGGCTCCATGTTCCCCTGTTATCAGCTGGAAGCAAGGGCTTGAGTTTCTCTCCCAGTGGAGACCGACTCCTGATGGGGCTCTCTCTAATCTGCACAGAGGGCTAAAAAAGCTGCTCAAGTCAGTTTGCTTTGTGAAGGCATCTGAATTCAGTGTCCTAATTTTAGGAAGAAGTTAAAAAAACCCAGGTCAATTAAACACCTTTTTGGTTCTTACATACAGATGTAAAACAAGTAAATACATATATACCACATTATTTGCAAACCAAACAGAACTGTGCAAAGGTATTAGTCAGTGAAACTCAGTAGATATAAATTTGGCTAATCCACCTAGTTTCCCTCTCTAGAAAGAAAGTGAGATTATGGAAACTCTACTCCAAATTAAAATAGCAGCTAAATTTCAGATCTAATCATTTAACTACTTAGTAACAACAAGAACTTTATTGTTTTGGAATAATGTATTCTAACTATACATACACAGACAGGCTCTCATTTGCATAATGAGACAATCAGGGCCACCAATGTGCTTCTTGCACAGAATTGGATACAAAGCCACAGACTATTTTTTTAGCATTACTTTAATGAGGTTCTGTTTCTGGGCCATTACTTTCCTTAAAGATACAAGAAGGTGGGAATTGAAACCTTTCACTGATGGGAAATTTTAGGATGGGTAGGCTGGGCAGCCACTGCAAGAGAAGCATCCAGATGAGACAAGGAACCTTTTGTAGCTTTTTAGTTCAGATGAACAACATCCTGAGCTTTTTTTAGTAATTCCTTGGTATTTACCACACAAAAAGTAGATGATCCTGGAAAATAATAGAAGAAATAGCAATTAGAGGTGATATTTCTCTAAGCTTGGAGAAGAACAGAGCAGAAAAACAACTTGTGATCTGAAAAGTCTCTGATCATTTAGAATGGTTAGAATATTTCATGCTGGTGTCAGATCGGTAACTGTAAAGTAATGTCTTCTGGCCTGACCCAGTCCCTCTGCAGGGTTTCAGTTAAGTCACCTCAAACCATTCCTGAAGTTCTTCAGATGGATGAAGGGCACCTCGGAAACAGAGGCAGGGATGTGCAGCCATGTATGCTGACTCTCTAGTAAGATCAGTACTGCTGAGCTGATAGTTTCCATCACAGGGAGGGTTAAATGGGTGCTACTTAAACATCCTCCGTGGCTGTCTATGAAGCATGAGTCAGGAGGAACCCTGCTTGAATTCAGCCTCTCTGGGGAACAAGCAGAATTGTCAGTTCAAGGAAAATGTGTTTATAAAATGAACAAAAGACATCTGGGTTGAAGCAGCCCTCCCCAATGTCACTTTCAGAGTCACTTTTAAGCTCAGAAAGGCACTGGAGCTGAGCCTGTCACCCGCTTTCCCGTCTGTTTGCTGTACCCAGGACAGAGGGGAGTTGTTATTCCTCGCTCTCTTTCTCAGACCGGGGTGTACCTTTTCCAAAGACCCGATGGAAAATGCCCAATGCAAACCCAGCTGGCTCCTCTGGAAAGCTGTCAGCTCTGTAGCTATTGTTCCCAGAGCCCTGGTTATCTGACACTGCATTCCAGGGAGGTGAAGCGAATGTCAGTGCTTTTAAAGGCACAGGTACCTGGAGCACTGATGAAGATGGAGCCTGCCCTTCTGAGGTAGGTATGTGAGGTCATTGTCTAAGTCATTATATGACTAAATTATTTTGGCTATTTCAGACTGGGTCTAAATTCCAAATGACACCTACCCCTACAGCTTTCTATATAAACGTAACTGGGCTCTTGCATATATGGTAAAATATGCAGATCTTAGCTGGAGAAAAGGAGGCTCAGGGACCTTCTCACTCTCAACAGTTCCCTGGAAGGAAGTTGGAGACAGGTGGGTTGGTCCCTTCTCCCATGGAACAAGCAATAGGACAAGAGGAAACATCCTCAAGTTGCACCAGGGGAGGCTTAGGTTGGACAGAAGGAACAATTTCTTCCCCGCAGTGGTTGTCAAGGTCTGGCCCAGGCTGCCCAGGGCAGTGGTGAAGTCCCCATCCCTGGAGGGGTTTCAAAGCCATGGAGCTGTGGTGCTGAGGGACATGGCTTAGTGGTGACCTGGCAGTGTTGGGTTAATGGTTGGACTCGATAAGATCTTTTCCAGACTAAATGATTCTATCTGCTTTGCATAATTTTCTGCTCCTCAGCCAGCCTGTGTATCGAGTCCAGAGGCATGCTGCTGACTCAGGCCTAGCATCTCCCACACTTTGTAGGAGTTCTGTGTCTTCAGCCAAGTATCCAGACACAGGGTAATTCATTGGTGAAAGAGGCACTGAAAAGTACTGGGGAAAACTGTCAAGCCAAAAGTGAAATTTTAACTTTAGTTCAGTAATAAATCGGAAAACTCTTTAACTTAGAGGTTTTACTGTATTTCTGATTCTTCCACATTTTATAACCCATATACTTTATGGTATATGTAAAGAGCAAGTAAGAGTAATATTCGAGGTTGACCTTGCAAAGGGCCATGCAAGACCTGTAGTACATCACTCATTTGTGTGTGCTCAGCCTGTTTGCTTTAGGGGGCATTCATACTTATTCCATACATCCTTCTTCACAATGACAGAGGTACTCAGACAGGAGAGCTTTTGCACCATCTTGAGGAAGGAGCTATTTGGTTTATAGCTCCAGCTTCTCTTTTGTGCAGATAAGCTCAGTGCAGGAGTGCTGACTGGGTGGAGTCTCTGTGGCACATTTGCACACACCCCAGTAAAGCTACGAGGGTCTCTGAAGAGAATGTCTCCCAAACTTTAACCTGTCAGGGCTATCAAGTCACTGAAAGATGATTCTCCTCAGTCCAAATACACTTGTGAAAAGATGGATGAAGTTGATATTTCTGGAAACCAGAGAAGAACATTTCTTAATCACAAAATTAAAGGTCTTTTTCCTTCCTACTATCACTTTTGAAAAAATCACAGCTGAAAACTCATTTCACTTGTTCTTTCAAACATGAAAGTTGGCCT
The DNA here is from genome assembly GCA_013401355.1 of Ceyx cyanopectus. Taxonomy (NCBI): domain Eukaryota; kingdom Metazoa; phylum Chordata; class Aves; order Coraciiformes; family Alcedinidae; genus Ceyx; species Ceyx cyanopectus. Next base: position 114,978 of record VYZU01056199.1, on the reverse strand, counting down.
TTGATCTAGAACTCAGCATGGAGAGCTTTGACCTAAGAGGAATGTATTTATTAAAGCTAGAAACAATAGAAACAAGAGTGTTAAACTGACTACTAATATTATGCTTTAAAAGGCTACTGCCTGAGCTTGCTAAGGCTGTGTAAAAAACTTCAACTTTTGGATGAAGTATAAAATATTGTGTTCACTGGGGCTATTTCTTCTGTGCAGTTCCTCCCAAAATCATGAGCTAGGTATTCTAATTGTTTTCATAGAATCATAGAATGGTAGGGGTTTGAAGGGACCTCTGGAAATCATCAAGTCCATTCATCAGTGCCTAAAGGCAGAAGATCTATACCTTTGGCATCATCCTATAAAGACACAACTGTGGTGTCATGCATTTCCAGATGAGTTAAAAATGAAACAACAACCACAGCAATCTCGGGACAACCAACTGCACAGGCCCAGAGCTATGCAATGCAGACATGAGCCAGTTTGCACCAGCTGGTCGAGGCACTTGGACTCTTTTCCTGGTACAGTACATAAAGGCAGGATCTCCACCAGCTAGAAGTGATCTGGCAGAACGTGTCAAAGTTTCTGTGCTACCATCACAGCCATTCCTGTCTTCCTGCTGAGAGTGCAGAGCAGTACTGTCAGGAACCAGGTTCAGAAAGGTTTTATGTTGTTCAGTTTTACAGTCCCATGTGAACCTTGGTCTTGGTCTTGGAACCATGTGTGTGGTGTTAGTCCATTTTTTACTGATTGCCTGGTCTGATGGGATTCATGTCCTCGACCTGTGCAGTCTGAATGTACAAAGAGCCAGAAAAATCAGTAACAGACTCCCTGAAACAACAGGCTTGCTGAAGCTGTGGTCTCTGTTCTCCAAGCTAAATCTGCTGCCTCCCTTACTCCTAATGGTTACACAGAATGTCATAAATGGTCATCAAGTGTAATGCAGTGCTGCACAGAATGAGATAAAATTTAACTGACTTGTAAAGCTGTAGTAGTTTAGCTTCAGAATTTCCATGGAAATATTTTTTTGGCTAAGGACTTTATATCTGGTTTTGAAAGAGGAGGTTGCTTGTGGTGGGGCCAGAGCCCTAACAAAATGAGCCTGCTAAGCCCATGGTGCTGATCTCCAGCTACCTCCTCACAAAGTTCCCACTGCTGGGCAGTAGTTATTGCATTTCCCAGCCACAACCAAGTGACTCTGGGCAGATACAGTTCTGCTGAACATACTTTCCCTAATGGAACAGGAGGAATGATGTGAGCATATGGACACAGCATATGGGGCATGAGAACACTGCGCAGCCAGCTGTGATTCAGGGGGTAGCCCACGAAAACTGAGGGAGCCTCTCTGAAGTGGACTGGGGGGCACAGACTCAATGAAAGTAGCATAGGTAGCTACCCAGAGTCTCTCCAGCTTCATTCTTACTGTGCCTGTTAGCCCTGATAAACAATATAATGTCTTCAACAGCTAAACTGGGCACACTGGCCTACTTGCATTTACGTAGATTTGGGGGTAACGGCTTCATATTATTCTTTGTTGTTTCATAAAGTTTGAAGCCTATCTCTGGTAAAGTGCTTAGCGGTGAATGAGTATTTTAATGCTCAGAATAAGCATCAGAAATCAGAAATAGCAACTGAAAAAGACCTTCCAATCACAAGGATCCAATATGGATAAACTTGACTTTTTTTAGGAGAGTTGTTGCTGTGACAGAGAAACATCTGTGTAAGTGCAGATGACTTGAATGAGGCTGTGCAACCAATAATAGATTGCTTTCTACTAATTGCAATGCTATAATAAACCTAAAATAAAAATGTTCCTGTTTTCTTGTCCAACAAAAGATAAAAGATGCTGTACTGACAGTCAGTACCACTCAGCACACTCACATTCCTACCAAGATTATTTTTATAGATGTTTCTGTGATTCCTGGTGAACAGACTATTGAGGCTTCTCTCCCTTGGGAAGTCTGCACAAGGCTTCAATTTCTGTCGAAGAGAGAAGTCCGTCTGGGATCTTGCATCATGTTCTCATTGTTGCCATATTTCCTTTTCTATGCACATCAGCAGCAATTTTTAAAGTGTCCACAGCTTGCATGGAGAAAGCTGCATTGTACATCCAGACTTGTTGTACTTTGACTGTACACTCTGGTCCCTTGAGGCAGGCTGCTGTAGTAATGGTGTGAGCTGATAACTCCAGTCCCAGCACATCAGATATGAGATGCAGCAGAGGTGCATGATCAAATGAACGAGGACTACATGTTCTCCAGAGCATATGATGCATCGTTTTGGAGATTGGATTCATTATCTGACTAAGAATCATAGAAACCCAGCGTCATTTGGGCTGGAAGAGACCTTTAAGATCATTGAGCCCAACCATTAACGCAGCACTGCCAGGTCACCACTAAACCATGGCCCTCAGCACCACATCTCCATGGCTTTGAAACCCCTCCAGGGATGGAGACTTCACCACTGCCCTGGGCAGCCTGGGCCAGGCCCTCACAACCCCTCCACTGAATAAATTGTTCCTCATGTCCAACCTAAACCTCCCCTGGTGCAACATTCCTTTTGCCTCCATCATACTTGAAGAAGCTTTTCTTGTTGTCCTTGACCTCCCTCCCTAAGTTTAGTTCAAGGGAGGCCTTAGCTTTCCTTGTTGCATCCCTGCATCCTTTGACAAACTCCCTGTATTCTTCCCAAGTGGCCTGCCCCTCCTTACACATTTTATATATTTCTTTCTTTTGCTTAAGTTTATCCAGTAGCTCCCTGCTCAACCATGCAGGTCTCCTAACTCTCTTACTAGGCTCTTACACTAATCTTGAGCCTGGAGGAAAAGGTGTTTACACTCTCTGTGTACTGTCATTTTTTTCCAGTGGCATAGTTTCAGACTTGAGGTCAACAAGAGGACCAGCAAGGGTAAATCCTGCCTCTCTCCCCATGACTCAGAGCAAGTGGCAACTTTCCATGTATCCTTACATTGAACATTCAGAATTCCAAGGGCCTGGTTTGATGCTATAGGCCAACCATGTGATTTTGGTTGTCAGGAGGTCCTAAACAAAACACTGACATTCTTGTATTAATCCAAGATTTCTGGCTTGCTTTTAGATTACAGACTGGCCTGGAAAAAGTTAACAATAATTTCCTTGCTGCCCTGCAGCAATTTCTCCTGCAAAATATCTTCAGGTAGCTAGAAACAAATACCTAATGAGGAATAGAGGCATGGGGGCATTTGAAAACTTCTGCAGCTGGCAGTCAAGCAGTGCCAAGTATCTTTGCTGATGGCTGCATGTAAAGTTAATACCAGTTGTAGCAGTGTCAGATGGAGGAAAGGGGCTGAGGGGTTGAATGTCTGAAGGCACTCTTTCAGATGACTTGATTCAAATCCTGGATCACAAAGGTTCGTTAGGACTTAAGTCTTTCTTGGAACATTTGGAAAAAAAAAAAGCAGACTAAGCCTAGAGCCTCAGTGCAGTGTTCACTGGCAGTATGGGAGTGTTGGAGCTGGCACATCATGTCTCTACACTAAAACATTCCAACTGCAGGGATATAAAGAACATGTGGAAGCTTCTGCAGCCAAATGCTTGCAATCCATAAACCACAAACCCTAGCTGGGCCTGTGCAGCTGGGAAGCCCTGCAGTTCATCAGCAAGCCCTGCTGCACATGGAGAGAGAGGACTCTGCCATTCAAGATATTTTTTGAGCCTGTGGGACTGTATCATGTGTGAGCCACTGGAGCTGGCTGGGCCAGACTGGGGGACATAGATGCTGTTCAAAGACACTGTCACAGTTGTGCTTATTGAGCTGTGGAGTCCAGTACCCAAACTGGGTTTATTGAGAGGAGGCCTGAGAAAGGATTGATACCTTTATGGCTATACCTCAGCCAGAGTAATAAAGAAGTTTTTTTTAAAAAGAAGTCACAGTGAAAAAATGAACTGCATTTCATATTTTGCTTCTCAGGTTCAAGGAGTCAAGCCTAACATTGCTGCTGGCTGCCAAACTACTAGACAAAAAAAAAAAATACAACACCTAGTGAAAACAAAAGTACTCCCATGAAGCAGTTAATTCTAAATTAGAACTTCACTTCTTGGAAGTCATCTGTGAGCTGTCCCCTCACAGAAGGGCACAGTGTGCCTGTATATGACATAATTGTGCTGGTACTGGTAACCTGCTGTGAACTAACTCTGCTGGGATTATTTTGTTCACAATAACCGAGGTAATGAGCTAATCTATTGTGTTGCCTAAGTTAGGGCAGAGAACTAGAAATAAATTCCTTGGACCACAGGTTCAGTCCTGCTCCTCTCACCAAAACACTGCTTGTTATCAATTGAGCGATGACCTGCCATCTCCAAATCATTCTTCTTTGAATCCTGTGTGACTTGGCGAGGGAGCCTGAAGTGGCACCAGTTGTATGAACAAGGCTATCACCATTTTCACTGTGCCAGCTGATAAAAGCTTTGTTTGTTCATTAATACCACCCACGTGGAAATATAAAATTTGACTTCTTTTTTTTTTCCTTTAGTCTGTCCCCTTTATATTCAGATAGAAATATGTTCATTCAGCTGGTGATGAGTAAAAGCAAAGACAGAGTGGATTTGCAGAATACAACCAAGCTGCAGTGACTTTACTGTGAATTGCACAAGTGGTGGCAAGAATTGGAAAACAAAATTTTACAGAGTTTTTGTAATGGGAGCCTCCATGAAATAAATGCTGAATGGAATAATTCTAGTACCAAAATCTCTAAGTTTTGTCAGTTTACAGTTTCTATCATTCAGGCTGCTCCAAAGAGTCACATGGCATCATCATATCAACAATTATCATCAACTTGAAAAGCCAGTGACCATGAGTGCTTGGTATTTATAGAATGGAGAAGTGATAACCAGTACTTTCAATGTACCAATTTAAGCTTCCTGAAACTTTTCCAGCCAGGACAGTTTTCCATCAGAAAACATTGATTCAGTGGAAATTCATTGGGCTATTTCTGGTCCATCCTAAATCTCAGCATCCATCTTTATGCTGATGTTGAAATGTATCTGCTTAAATGATACTGTGGATGACTCCTTGCTTGTTTTCTCCTTCAGCCCAGCCCCAGTGAAACTGGAACTCCATCTTTGGCACCCTAGTGCTGTGCTGGTAAATATATGTGGGTACAACTCCTCTTTTAACAGTAGTTTCAAGTACTGAAGCTATATTTTTACCCAGAAGAAATTTACAGATAGGAACATGTGGTTGTCAGTGCTTCACCCCTTCCCAATATAGATTATTTTCATAGAACGGTTTGGGTTGGAAGGAACCTTTAAAGATCAGATATTCCAAACTCCCCTGGAGTGAGAAGGGAGAGCTGCAACCAGAGCAGGTTGCTCAGAGCCCTGTCCAAATTCACCTGGAATGTTTCCAGGAATGGGGTATCAACCACCTCTCTGGGCAGTTTGGACCAGCATCTCATAACTGTCATGAGAAAAAATTTCTTCCTTCTCTCTAGTCTAAATCTCCCTGCTTTTAGTTCCAAACCACCACTCCTCATCCTGTCACAACAGGCCCTGACAAAATGTCTGTCCCCATCTTTCTGACAGGCCCCTAAAAATACTGGAAGGCCACAGTAAAGACTCCCCAGAGCCTTCTCTTCTCCAGGCTGGACAACCCCAACTCTCTCAGCCTGGCCTCACAGCAGAGGGGTTCTGACTTTCAGATCATTTCTCTGGCCTTCTCTGGCCCCGCTCCAACAGGTCCATGTCTCTCCTTTGCTGAGGACTCCAGAGAACCCAGTACTGCAGGAGGGTGTGGGTCTCAGCAGAGCAGAATCCCCTCCCTCAAACTGCTGCCCACACTTCTGGGGATGCAGCCCAGGCTTCTGGGCTCTGAGTGCATATCCTCCGTTTACTGTCAGCCGACCTAACCTATGGTGTATACATTGGATTATTGCCACTCAGGCCACAAAAACCTCCCACTGTCAAGAGGATCCTGTGCAATCTGGGAATTCCACTACCCATCCTTCCAGGACAACCTCTCTCTGTGGTTTGCATTGCTCGGGGTAACTTCTGAACACACTGAATGCTGCTACCCGACTTCTTGTGAAGCTGAGCAAGATCACATTCCTCTTGTCTTCAGACTTGGCCACTTTCTGTGTCTGTTCAATGCTGTAGACAAAACTTCCCTTCTTACTGTTAAAATTACTCATCTTTAATCTTGCTTTGGACTGTCTCAGGCTTTCCTTTTCTCCTGCTGCAGTGCTTGCTGCTTTTGTCTCTCCTTACAGTCCCCTGGTACTGGTACAATGGCTGCCTCCTGTGCAGCTTTCCTGGGCCTCATTAACTCCTGCTGAAGTTTCATATTTCAGATGCCAGTTTAAGGCTTTGGTCATAATCTTCAAAGTAGTTAATGGATCAAGCCTTAGCTACATTAAAGGCTGAATTTTGATCTGTGAGCCATCATGACAGCTGCATTTCCTTGGGGCAATGTAGATTACAAAGCCTTGGAGGAAGTGTATGAGAGGGAGGGACAAGGGAACCTTAACTGAGAGAAGCCAGTGATGCAAAAAATATTCAGAAGATATTCTACAGATCCAGACCTTTCAAAAAGGAATCACTCCAAACATTGCTTTCCACCTCTCCCCTAGCAAACAAACAAACCAGCAGCGTCTCAGCACCATTATTAAAACAAATCCTGAACCATTTTTCTTCTACAGAGCCACCAGAAAGCCTGATACAAATTGTGCTTTAAATGCCAAGTTCTCAATTAGCCGAGTGCTAGAACAGCTTTTCTCCCTTCACAGCCTTCAGCTGTGTTGCTGCATCCACAGAATGCCCTGGTGTTAAGAGATTGTTTGTATGAAGCAGGATCAACAACAAAAATTAATGCAAAATATTGAAACAATCAAATACAGATGAGTAGTCTCCCCTTCAGGAGGGACTTTCTGTGAAGCTGACGATGAACACAGTACACTGTTTACTTCTGAAAATAAACCAGACTTTTTTTGTTCCCATTCTAGGCTAAATTAATGTATTTCAGGCTTAGCATTTATCCAAACACAAAAGTCCTGCTGCTTAATCTTCCGTGAAGGTTTCAACCAACTCAGTTACACTGGTATAAACACCTCTGTAAAGACTCTTAGTTTAGTTTATGTCCATTTGGAATCTGTTTATGGTAATCCAAAATAAGCTATTCTTATACTTGACTCCAAATGTCAGCCAGCTTCTTGCACCAATTTTGTCTAAACCGAGTTAAAATAGAATCTTAACATAGACCAGTGTAACCTTCCTGCAAACTGGAAGCTTCTTTGATCAATTGGAATATTCCGTGTACAGCATGTCACGTCCCCCCTCTTGTGGCTGCCAGCAAGACTGACAGTGGTGAGGAAAGCCCTAAAATGGATGAGACTGGCCTTGGTCAGGACTTGGCAACCAGCTGGCAGGTGTTTGGGGATTCAAAGATATATAAACATAGCTTTAGAAAGAGAGAATAATAAAATGCTTGAAGTTGTTAATTCGAATGACAGAATCTGTAATTATTTTGGAATAAAGTAGCTACTAAATTATCAGTAAACTCTGTTGAAATTATGACATTCTACTATTAGTATAGAATAGTGAATGGTGTTTATATATATTTATAGTATATATAGTACATATTATACTACATATAGTATATATTATAGAGTATATATATATGTACAGTAGTAATTTTTTCCTTTTTTTTCTGCTAAAAATTACTATAATAATTATTAATTACTATAATATCCTACTCTAGTATATTGCTATTGGCATATTACTATATATAATACTAGCTCCTCTGGGAAGGTACTAGAAAAGGAAAGTTGCAGGGATGGATAACCAGGAACTGAAGAGGGCTTCAGTTGGGTAGGGACAAAGAAAGAAGATCCAGAGAACAACCCAGGCAAATAAGACTTGCAGATTTGAGAGATGATCAGAATGGCAGGGGCTGGAAGGGACCTCTGGAGTTCATCTAGTCCAACCCCCCTGCTCCAGCAGGGTCACCCAGAGCAGGGTGCTCAGGACCACATTGTCCAGGCAGGTTTGGAATCTCTCCAGAGGAGACCTCACAACCTCTCTGGCAGCCTGTGCCAGGCTCTGGCACCCTCAAAGGAAATTTTTCCCTCATTTTCAGATGGAAGCTCCAGGGTTCTAGTTTGAGCCCATCACCCCTTGTCCTGTCACTGAGCATCACTGAAGAGAGTCTGGCCCCATCCTCTTGCCCTCCAGAGGCCCTTTAGCTATTAATCAGCATTGATCAAATGCCCTCTCAGTCTTCTCTAGCTAAACAGCCCCAGTTCTCTCAGCCTTTCCTCAGCACAGAGATGCTTCTCTCAGTCCCCTCAGCATCACTGTAGCCTCCACTGGACTCTCTCCTGGAAGCGACATTTCTAAATGTAGAAGCCTCATTTCTAAACTGAGAGTCCCTTTGCATCCTCTGGTGGTAGACAAAAGCTGGGTGCAGAGGAGTTGAGCAGTGGCACCTCTGCCCCACGGGGCAGCTTAGTGTTCATGTGTACTCCCCGCTGGCCTTCTGACCTGCTCTGCCCACTCAGCCCCTGCAGATGGAAATACAAACCAGAATTACTGTGGGTGGGGTAAACTGTGCTTGTCACAGGTAAGAAGGAGTTGCTTGAGGCTTCCACAGAAATATAGCTAAATCATATAAAATGGATTCCTGTCGTTACTTGGTCCTTGCCTGAGGGATCCTGACATCCCTGAGAGACCATTAGATGATTTTTGACAAGCTTAGGGAAGCCTTGAAGTTGCCATGAGGATCTTAGTCCTGCATTCCCAGATTGATATAATAGTTGTGATTACTGACACTATACGGTTTTCTCCTTTGAAATTGCCTGAAAAGGCTTGGTGCCAGATGAGTCTTCTACTCTCTTGCTCCACCCTGTCTGGGTGAAGATGTCTCCTACATTCAGGCACAGCATTTGCCTATTGGATACTGTACCAAGTGCAAACAGAAACTGGCATCTCTCAATTACTTCTCTCTAGAGATGAAACAATCCTGTCTCATTAGGATCCACCAGGATTAGGATCTACCTGTTCTGTCAGGACAACAGGACTGAGGAAAGAAAGAAAGAAAGAAAGAAAGAAAGAAAGAAAGAAAGAAAGAAAGAAAGAAAGAAAGAAAGAAAGAAAGAAAGAAAGAAAGTTTATCTAGAAGCAGGAAGGTTCAGGACATGGGAAGGGAAAAGACCCACAAAATCTTTGTGAAGCAGAAAGGAACTCCTCCAGTGCCCCTAAGTCTGGGGTTAGCGTCTCAGGTATTGCAAAAAGGTATTTGGAGAAAAAGATAACAGGTGGCACAGGAGGCAGTTCTCAAGCAGAGGATGGAACTCACCTACAAAATTCCTTCCCCCCTTGAAATGCCAGTGGTGCACACTAGCAACTCATCTACCTTGTCTGTCTTGCAGTGAAGAAGCAGCTTGGGGCAGAGGCAAAACCTGTGTGGACCAGGAGGGCACCTGGCCAGTATTAAAGACTTTCGAGGTCATTGATGCTCTTTAGAAGCATCACTATATCAAGTAGAACAATGTGCTGCAGGGGTCAGGAGCAGAGCAGAGTCATCCTCCAGCAGCCCAAACAGTCAGCAGAATCCACTGCACCAGTCAAGGTGAGCATCACATGGGTCAATGCAAAATGATCAGCTCAGGATAAAGTGTTTCTGGTTTGCAGCAGGATTGCTGGAATAATACAAGTTTGGAAATAATTATTAATAAATAGTTCTTCCAGGGCTTTTTTTTTTTTCAGTTATGTTGTCATCAAATTCTGAATTTTCCACACTTTGGGGGATCTGTAAACAACTTCAGTGAAACAAAGCTATGCCTTTGACAGAAAACAAAGTGTTTCCTTGAGCTGAGAGCAGTAGCATAACCAAGGTCTAGTCCAATGGTGACCAACCAGAGCAAACAAGCCAGATCCAAAGAGAGTAGCTTGATTCCAACATGAGTCCAGATCATCCCACAAATTCACAGTGATGAGGCAAGACCAACAGGTCAGTCCACAAGTCAGGGCCAGGATCAGGCCTCCCTAGAGTGCAGCCCAGTGATTGCTGGGCAGGTCCATAGTTAAGAGACAGATCCAAGTTCATGCTGGGATGTCAGTCCAGAGGTCAGGATCAGTGGGGTCCATGTCCAGGTGCAGCTGTGGCTGAGCAGTACTCCTGCAGCATCACTTGGTCCAGGACTGAAGACCCATGTGGAGCTCTTGGGCCCATGTGCAGGGACTGTGGGTGGAGGCATCAAGAAAGGTTGGTCAATGCCAGCAAGGACTGTTAGCATCCTCAGGGCCTCAAAATCCAACGTTAAGAGCACAGGTGACTTCCAACAATGCCCTCAAGTATCAAGAATCCATATGAGGAAAATAAATGGCTGCAACCCTTCAGGTATTGGCAGAACTTTTTGTAGCACATTTTGGAGAAGCACAGTGGGGACAGAGAGAGTTTGTGCTAGTTAAATACGTAAGGAGTTGATCTGGCTGCAATCTGATCATGTTTCTGAAAACACTGCATTTCCATTAGGCAGAACCAGTGTTTGCCTAGTGACCCAGTGGCGACTCATGGTGGCATGCAGCCCTGACAGGAGAGAGGCACACTGGAGTCAAAGTGATCCTGAGTTCCCTTTGTCACAGTTATTCCCATTGCTTATTAAATTGAAATGTAGGGTGAGAAAGGACTTCAAGAGAAGAGCCAGGCAAAGGATGAAGCATCTCTTCCATACTGAAGGCCAAATAGGTCTTAGATGACTCACGGTAGTCAATTCTTCCTGTCATTTAGTAACAAAATGGAAAAAAAAAAATCATACTGCTATTTAGCTTTATGATGGAGTTGTTCACCTGGCTTCATAGCTTGGGCTCCTTGCCAATTTTGGTTATTCCTCTGTGTTCAGGAAAAGTGACAAGAGTCATGCAAGGAAAAGTAACAGTGCAGAAATTATCCCTGCTGAATAGCAGTGGACATAATGAAAATGGGACAAAACTATTGCAGAGTTTGCCTTTTTTTACATGTATTAATTCAACCCACTGACAGACATCCTGGACATCCTGCTCACATGGTTTGCATTAAAGCATTATGAAATCCCAAATTCTGGTGCCAGATGGTTTTGCATTACTTTGCTTGTATAAAGGGTTTAATTTAGGTGCATGGAAAATGTAAAATATTCTGATAATAGCTTTAGCAGGAATATGTAGCTTTGTCCATCAACTGTGCTATCTGCCTTCTGCATGGTACCTTCTGACTCACCACAAAACTGCAAAACACAAATCCAAAGGGACTGACTGCCCAGAACAGACTATGCTCTGTAAAATGCTGAACAGAAGTGACATGAAAGAAAATATTCCTAAAGACCCACTGCACTGGAAAACCACATGGTGAACAAAAATAGCCTTCTCTTTCCAAATACACACCTCCTAAGAGTGCACNAGAAAGAAAGAAAGAAAGAAAGAAAGAAAGAAAGAAAGTTTATCTAGAAGCAGGAAGGTTCAGGACATGGGAAGGGAAAAGACCCACAAAATCTTTGTGAAGCAGAAAGGAACTCCTCCAGTGCCCCTAAGTCTGGGGTTAGCGTCTCAGGTATTGCAAAAAGGTATTTGGAGAAAAAGATAACAGGTGGCACAGGAGGCAGTTCTCAAGCAGAGGATGGAACTCACCTACAAAATTCCTTCCCCCCTTGAAATGCCAGTGGTGCACACTAGCAACTCATCTACCTTGTCTGTCTTGCAGTGAAGAAGCAGCTTGGGGCAGAGGCAAAACCTGTGTGGACCAGGAGGGCACCTGGCCAGTATTAAAGACTTTCGAGGTCATTGATGCTCTTTAGAAGCATCACTATATCAAGTAGAACAATGTGCTGCAGGGGTCAGGAGCAGAGCAGAGTCATCCTCCAGCAGCCCAAACAGTCAGCAGAATCCACTGCACCAGTCAAGGTGAGCATCACATGGGTCAATGCAAAATGATCAGCTCAGGATAAAGTGTTTCTGGTTTGCAGCAGGATTGCTGGAATAATACAAGTTTGGAAATAATTATTAATAAATAGTTCTTCCAGGGCTTTTTTTTTTTTCAGTTATGTTGTCATCAAATTCTGAATTTTCCACACTTTGGGGGATCTGTAAACAACTTCAGTGAAACAAGGCTATGCCTTTGACAGAAAACAAAGTGTTTCCTTGAGCTGAGAGCAGTAGCATAACCAAGGTCTAGTCCAATGGTGACCAACCAGAGCAAACAAGCCAGATCCAAAGAGAGTAGCTTGATTCCAACATGAGTCCAGATCATCCCACAAATTCACAGTGATGAGGCAAGACCAACAGGTCAGTCCACAAGTCAGGGCCAGGATCAGGCCTCCCTAGAGTGCAGCCCAGTGATTGCTGGGCAGGTCCATAGTTAAGAGACAGATCCAAGTTCATGCTGGGATGTCAGTCCAGAGGTCAGGATCAGTGGGGTCCATGTCCAGGTGCAGCTGTGGCTGAGCAGTACTCCTGCAGCATCACTTGGTCCAGGACTGAAGACCCATGTGGAGCTCTTGGGCCCATGTGCAGGGACTGTGGGTGGAGGCATCAAGAAAGGTTGGTCAATGCCAGCAAGGACTGTTAGCATCCTCAGGGCCTCAAAATCCAACGTTAAGAGCACAGGTGACTTCCAACAATGCCCTCAAGTATCAAGAATCCATATGAGGAAAATAAATGGCTGCAACCCTTCAGGTATTGGCAGAACTTTTTGTAGCACATTTTGGAGAAGCACAGTGGGGACAGAGAGAGTTTGTGCTAGTTAAATACGTAAGGAGTTGATCTGGCTGCAATCTGATCATGTTTCTGAAAACACTGCATTTCCATTAGGCAGAACCAGTGTTTGCCTAGTGACCCAGTGGCGACTCATGGTGGCATGCAGCCCTGACAGGAGAGAGGCACACTGGAGTCAAAGTGATCCTGAGTTCCCTTTGTCACAGTTATTCCCATTGCTTATTAAATTGAAATGTAGGGTGGGAAAGGACTTCAAGAGAAGAGCCAGGCAAAGGATGAAGCATCTCTTCCATACTGAAGGCCAAATAGGTCTTAGATGACTCACGGTAGTCAATTCTTCCTGTCATTTAGTAACAAAATGGAAAAAAAAAAATCATACTGCTATTTAGCTTTATGATGGAGTTGTTCACCTGGCTTCATAGCTTGGGCTCCTTGCCAATTTTGGTTATTCCTCTGTGTTCAGGAAAAGTGACAAGAGTCATGCAAGGAAAAGTAACAGTGCAGAAATTATCCCTGCTGAATAGCAGTGGACATAATGAAAATGGGACAAAACTATTGCAGAGTTTGCCTTTTTTTACATGTATTAATTCAACCCACTGACAGACATCCTGGACATCCTGCTCACATGGTTTGCATTAAAGCATTATGAAATCCCAAATTCTGGTGCCAGATGGTTTTGCATTACTTTGCTTGTATAAAGGGTTTAATTTAGGTGCATGGAAAATGTAAAATATTCTGATAATAGCTTTAGCAGGAATATGTAGCTTTGTCCATCAACTGTGCTATCTGCCTTCTGCATGGTACCTTCTGACTCACCACAAAACTGCAAAACACAAATCCAAAGGGACTGACTGCCCAGAACAGACTATGCTCTGTAAAATGCTGAACAGAAGTGACATGAAAGAAAATATTCCTAAAGACCCACTGCACTGGAAAACCACATGGTGAACAAAAATAGCCTTCTCTTTCCAAATACACACCTCCTAAGAGTGCACTGTGCCCAGTCCTGAACGTGAAGAGAGAAAAGAGAGAATGGGTAAAGGTCAAGCATGCAGCTGTTGCTCCTGCCAGCAGACCACTCTGCTTGCTATACTCCATGAACTTTTAGCCACTATTAAGAGGGAGCACATTTTTCAGATGGTCTTTTCTTGGTGCAACAGATGAGCCCCAGAAGTATAAATACAGAGTTAACTTGAAATGAGAGCTGTTGGAATTCACAGATCCTGTTCTGCACGGGATGAAGGGAGTGAAATGGCCCTTGCACTGGCTGAGTTTCACCCTGCACGGGCCACCGTCACATCACGTACTGTGAGGCTTCTGCTTTGTCATTATTCAAATATAGAATTACTTCCCTGATCCAGGAACACTCCTAAGTGCTAGTGCAAAATGTTGACCTGGTTAAACATGTAGGTTTTTTTGAGATATAGTAATAAAAATAAGCTGGATTGTATTTTAAGAGAATACTTGAAAGTTACTTCTTTAACTGGGTGTGATTTTATTGTCTTTGTTTGAATGTACTCTTGATGTGGAAACCAGTGACTAGCTAGAGAGTCTTTCAGTATCCTCTTTTCTAGATTTTCAGAAATGAATGGCTTATTTTCAAGGGCAGCACAGAAGTACAGGGTTTGACATATAACCAGTGATCTTGCTTTCAGAGACATGAAGAGAGGTAGGATGGCTTTGTACAGAGGGATCCCCTGTTGCTAAGGGGATATATTAAATGCCTCAGGTGTGGAAGGAGCCATCAACACTGTGCTGTAGATTAGGAACAATGGAAAAGAAAAGCATTGCATAAAAAAATCCACCCAGCTTGGTGGGGTTCCAGAAAGGTGGTAGAAGCCTCATCACTGGAAATATTTTTGGTCAGGCTGGATGGGGCTCTGAGCAACCTGCTCTAGGTGCAGATGCCCCTGCTCACTGCAGAGCTGTTGGACGAGATGACCTTGAAAGGTGCCTTCCAAACCAGTTTGTGATTCTGTGATTCCCCTGGCTCTACTCAGCCACTTCATGCAGTTTTCTCTCCCCCATTTACCACAAGTGTTGTTTTCCTGAGTTTCAGTGTAAAGCCCAGAAAGAGAGGTGTCAAACAGAAAAACAAACAGAAGTGTCAGATTTAATTTTGACAGGTTTAGTATTGCTAAAGAGCCTGTGTTTCCAGTGGCACTGCAATAAATAGACAGAAAATCACTGACTTGCATTCCATTTGATCAGTCTCCGAGTACTCTAGGACAATTACCTGGGACTCATTTTTCTATCAAGATATTCTCTGGAGAGGAGGTGAAACAAAGTAAAATTTAGGAGTCTTGCAACTCCTAATGACATCAAAAGCTGTGAGCTCCACAGGAGATCTACATAGAAGAGTGGACAGTTAGAATTTTATAGAGGAGCCATGACTCTCTGAACACTGATATCTATGACAGTCAGCTGTGTTTCCCTTAACCATGCAACTGAAAGTAGCTGCTGCTGTCAGCCAAGGCTGTACTGAGACCTCGATTTTTTTTAGAGAAGCAGAGGTGGGGAGGAGTAGGAATAATAGCAGGTCAGGAAATAACCAGGTATCTGGGATCTTGCTGAGGTCAGCATCACACCCAAGGCTCAGAAAGGCTGACTGCGATGGATTAAGTCATAACTTTAGAGCCAAGTATGTGCTGATGGGTTTGCATAACTCTTCTCTAGGTGATGGGCTAGGGAAAATCTCAGAAAGGGCTTTTGAGAAGTAAAAAGTCAGTAGACTAAGATGTAATGGTAGGACGGGGAAATACGTGAAGCAGACACAAAGCTTCACATCACCTTTCAAAGCAGGCAATACACTGAAATGTTTCTCAGTAGAAAAAACTTTTAGTTTTTATTGGTAGAAAGTGTATTTGAGCAACCTCTGTTTCAAATGAGTAACTGGTACAGTGATGCTTGTGTGAGTGGTCTAATACTCTCACTAACCCCTTGCTGTTTACTCCAATTTCCATTACTTCCTCACTTTGTCATCTCTCCACTGGTTCCCGTGTCTATCTAGAGGTAGTCCAGAGAGGGAGAGTGTACTGTGTATTATTTACCACCAGATGACTCTGTGGTGGGACTGTGATTCCTATCCAACTTGAATCATTTTCCTACATTTTTCAGGATGAACATCTCCCCCACCTGGTTAGACACACACTCAGTTTGCTTTGCAACAACTTAAGAAAACTGATTTCACAGTTTCCAAGGATGATTCTTCTCTTAGAAAGAAGTTCCTGTCACCTCTCTTCTGACAACTCCAGTGCTTCCATGCTTCAGGGTTAGGACTTGCCTACAACTACAATCATTTCTCACTTCTGAGTGTCTCAGACATAGAACCTTTGAAAATGAAGCAGGTACTTAGACACCACCCCTCAAAAGCTTAGTTCTGTGACCTGTCTGGTAGCATACATATGATCTGTGACACAAACATTAATAGAATTCAGTCTCCCAAGACAATGCTTGGTTCTCTGAGCCATTAAATTTTCCTTTCCCTTTCCTGTAGTGTCCTATCTCCTTCTTCTCCCAGCTTTTCTACCAAGGTATATGTTTCATTGGCATGCATCCCCCATTCTCTCCATGGACGAGGCTGAGAAAAAGCAGTATGGAATTATTTCACTAAAGGCTGTTCTATTTTCAACCACACAATTCCTACATGAAGGTTGTATAAGCAAATGGAACTCTAGCATGTCTCAATTTCAAAGTGCCTGGTCTGCAACTGTTTGTATGTGCTCTAGTAACTGCGTTTGTTTTCTGGATTAATTTTGTATTCACATTCTGTAGTTACTGTTTCAGATATGCAGGCCTGAAGAGTTCTTACATTCACCAGTACTAATGGATTGGGCAAAAAGCACTTTTCTGTCTCAGTAAAGAGAGGTTTGATTTTATCAAACGAAAAAGCAATAGAAAAGCCCACTCAGCTGGTCCCTTTATACACATGCAAAGGGAAGAAATTTCTGCCTCCACCAGATGAGTGATGAGCTGTCTGATTAACACCTCCCTGTTCTTCCTGCAAATTGAAACACTGTCCTGACTTGCTGGACCCATCGCCTTTCATGGAGCACAGATCCTCCCTCTGCTGCCTGCAGAAACACTCTGGCTATTGGCCACGGCAGTGCTCAAACACTTCAGCCATCAGGACCATCTACAACACAACGTGGAGAGGTACAGACAGTTACAGGGGGTTACAGAAAGTTACAGGAAGGTCCCGTGTTTCAGGTCTCCGTGTCAAACCAAACACATGGAGTTTTCCTTACTCCTTAGGCTGGCAGCAGCTTCATGACCACAAACCTGTTCATCAAGTTGACTAATTAATGTATTTGTTTCTGAATGTTCCAGAGCTGACGTTAGTCACTGTATGAATTGTAACAATAGAAGGATCAGGCAACACCCAAGGTCATTCCCAACTCAAAATATGCAAATACATTCCTGATGTGCTTTCCATTTGCTATCACTTTTATTGCTTTACCCACTTTGAAGCTGCCTGAGAGCTGCCTCTAGGAAAACGAATGTGACCCCAGCAGAAGGTGTGTTTCACCCTGGTATGCACTGAACAGAAAACTTGTGATAATATTTGAAAAATAATGTCTCCTTTCTTCAAAGGCAGAAACCAGCAATCCTGTTTATTCTTCAGTTTTCAAGGTTACTGGGTTTTTATCTTCTTTTCACGTACATCCTCCTCTTTCCTATCTTTTGCTAAATACCAGCACTGTTCCATTTTCAGGCTCACAGGGATAAAACATCCTTCTAGATGACTCATTTTATTAGTACAACCAACCTTGGAGATGGATGTTTATGATATAATTATGCCTCGACTTTCAGCTGCCTGAATCTTAAAGAAATATTTTTTTTAAAGAAGACTTTATTATAAAGTGTACCTATTAAAGATGGTGATAATAATCTGAGGCTGAGTTCTTGCATACTTAATTACCATAACATGATATTATCAAATAGGATGCCAGTGAGGAAAACAAAGCCATTATTTTGACCAAAGAGCAGCTTTTTACTCCATGTTATTGAATAACAAATACTGTAAAAACAAACCAAAACAAAGCATAATTTTCTTATGTGACTCTATTTTTATATTCTTTATATAAATGATGAAGCAGTCATCATATATAGTAAATGTTGTATCATCAACCTGACATTAGAGATGTTTTTTAGTTCAGCAGCAATCCTGTTTATATTCTTTAATTCCCAAGATGTTATAAAGCTGGACTAATAGTTGTGAACTACTGGGAAAAAAATGCCTTAAAAGTGTGAAGTCTCCTTGTTTATGTAGTGGGGTAAGAAATTCAGTGTTTCCATGTGTTCTGACATGTCTTGGATTTATTCCAATTCCTCCATCAGTCTTGAGAGTAAGCTCTTCAAAAGTCATTATTTTGCATTTAAAAATTGAATACTTAACCCATACTTCAAGCAGACTTGCTCCTGCTCTCTTCCAAACTGGTATCCCCTTTTATTGGGCACTATTTCCCTCACTGTGAATGAGCTCTCTTTAACAGCAGACTGATGAGGTGCTCTTCCTTCCTGCTCCCTATAAAGCAGCCTGGTCAAGCTACAGAACATGCAAGAAGAACATCTTTCTTTGTAATTGCTTGTTTCAGACAGTTTGGGATATAACAGTGCTTAATCCAGTCATTTTAATCATAGGGTTTTTTCCATTATGAGCCATGTAAGACACTTTTCGGGGATGGCCAGACATATATTGTCCTGTTGTAGCACTGGCAAAGCAAGATAGGAGTTGAGGTATTGATCACAACCTGTGTGCACCAAATAGGACAAGAATCTTCTGCACTCTGTGTAATTCTGAAGTCATACAAAGTCTGTAAGTGGGTTTTCTGGCCACTCCAGAGAGATCACATGGGAAGAAAAAATATCAGGGTAAACAAAATCTCACAAAATAGAAATAACCAGTTTCTCTATAGGCCTGATGTGTGGAAACCTACCTCAGTTTCCACTGAACCAGGGTTTAAGAAATTCCAGTGTTAAGTGTGCATATAATGGAGGCTGATGAGATAAATAAAAATCCGAGACTGTCCTTCTCACTGTGCTCTGTTGACATGACCCCTGGTCTAACCCCACCATGCCAGCTGCAAGCAGAGTCTCTTCACTTTACACATGCAGATGCCCACTGAAGAGATGTCCAGGGACAGAACTGAACTTCATTCCACAGGTCCCCTGTTTCTCCCCAAGCAATATAAAGCAACATCTATTGTGCAACATATAGATCCTGTTTACAATTTTTTGCTACACTCTGCTACATTTCCACCAACTCTTCTGCACCCATGTCCCTACACACATCCAGTGCCTGTTACTCCAAACAGTTTTCAAGTTGAGTACCAGAATTAAATTTATTTAGCATGAGAAGTCTTTTAAGAAGAAAGTGGCCTAGCAAACATATTTGAAAGATCTACCATTAACTGGAAGCCCTTTCTGTGCTCATACCACAGAGGAGTTTGCTTAAAAATATGAAGGTAAACTGCATGTTCCAGAGAGAGCAATTCCGAGATTTCCTAAGACTAATGTACCCCAGGATTTTATAAATAATCAATTCAAAAAGCTGGAAAACAGAAAATTAATTCATACAGGGCAGATCACACCTATTGTGAATTATGACCTATTTATTTATGTAGCAGGCCATCTGTGCTCACAAGTAAATCCTTTTCTGAAACTCCAGTCTTAGGTTGCTATCTGCTAAGTGAAATTCTACACATTAATGAGAAGCAGCCTAAGAAATGAAGGTAGTTCCTTCTTAAGTAAAAGTCTTGCTTAAAGGAGTGAAATGCACTCAGAGGACATGAGAACAGTGCTGAGCGCAGAGCAGGGGCAGCGCAGAGCGTCCTGAGCTCTCCTCGAGGAGCGGCTTCCCCGGGGCCGGCTGACAAAGGAGCCGCTCAGACCCGGCCCCGCCGCAGCTCTGCCGTGTCTGACTGCACGTCGGGGACTGCAATCCTTCAGACAACGGGAGAACACCCCGGCAGGAGACACGCAGAACCTGGCTGGATGTGCTGAGCAGGAAAAGATGCTTCGTGTTTTTAGGATGATATCACTCACTAAAAGCTTGCACTGAAGCTGAGGAGTTCTTCTGTTTGGTTGAAGCAAACAATCAGAACTGTAAACTTAGCCCTGTTGTTACAAACAGATGTAAGAGTATATTATTATATAGTTATGAGGAGATTATTAATTCCTTTCAATCTAATTCACACTGAATTGACATGGAAAGAGCAGAAGTCAGGACAACATATAAGAGTTTTTTTCCTGTACATCTTAGAATCACAGAATTAGAAATTGGTTTGGCTTTGGAAGGACCCTAAACATCACATCGTTGCAACCCCCAGCCAGGAGCAGGGACACCTCCCACTGGACCAGCTTGTTAAAGTTCCATCCAACCTGGCTTTGAACACAACCAGGGGTGGAGCATCTTCACCTTTTCAATTCCAAGCTCAGGATGTTTGCACGGCCGGTGAAGCCCGCAGTGCCTGGGCATTCCTGATCCTGTGACATCACCTCACTGTGTTACTGCTCTGATTTCTAGCTTATAATTAAAGAAACTCTATGAGCTCAGCCTAGCAGAATATCTAATTTACACATCTTGAGCATAGCATTTAATTCTGACATATCTGCTCTGATGCTTTTTTCTACCTTCAAACCAAGCAGATTTATGACCCCTCCTTGGCTTGTTGTTTCTCATGCATTCAAAGTGAGACAAGCCTATTCTTAGCACATAAAAATATTCTAGGAACTACAGAATTGTTTTTCATCTTTGCTGGTAGAGCCTGATGGTTTCATTTGTTAGTTGAAATTAACATGGAATTCAGTTATCTTTCTGTTGTTGATAATGTTGACTTTTTTTAGAGCATTTCTGCCATGACTGCGAGTTATTTACACTGCTCCTCCCCAGCCTGCACACCCCCTAAGCTGGCTTTGCACAACTTTAAGTGAGCATCTTTTTTAATCATCTTTTGGTTATAAGAAGAGTATTTGTGATATTATGTTGGTACATCTACTTCATCTTCAATGAAGCTGAAAGGATGCTGTCATTTTTATATCCTCATGTCAGTAAGAGGTGGGATAACTTCACTTAGCTCACTGTCATATATGCTCAGTGCTATTCCAGGTAAAACAACACACTGTAAAAATCCCAACACAATAAAGTCGAAAAATGTCTGTAATACTAACACAAACTTTCTTCCCATCAGATGTCTGTCTTTCTACATAGGATTTATGCCTGAAAGGAATGTGACTATAATGTTTTCCATTAAATTATCACGCTGCTAAATCTTTCTTGGCAAGGACTGTGGTAAGGTGAACAACTCAATTGCTTGCTTGACAGATTATTGCCCTAATAATGTAGAAGGGAAAAAAGTTCTACTTGTTATTTCAGTAATGAGATGTAAGGAGGGAAGTTTTAATCCCTTTTGCTTTGGCAGGCTGCAAGCAGGACACCAAATGGGATATATTTAATAAATAAACACTGCAAAGTCTCTGATCCCCTGAGAGCCAAGTCCTTACTCAGTCTCCTGTTCCTGAAATCATCTGGAGTCTAGTCAAGTACAGATAAAGAGCCCATTTCAATTTTGTATCCAAACTGAGGATTGCTGCATCCAGACTAGGTTAGGAACACGATACTGGGGCAAGGTGGCAGTGAGAAAGGACAAAACAGCTCCACTTTTGTATTTCTCTTCTGGGCTCTCTTTCTTCCCCAGAGTTAACTGGGATAGCCACGTGAGGATGCCCTCTAGACAAGGGAAAATCTCTGGTATCCAGTTACAGTGGCTTGTCAGCAAACCTGTGCTGATACAAGATGGGTTGGTGATGAACCTCGAGTGCAGAGATCATAACCCATTGCACACCGTTCAGCAGGATCACCCAGCAAAGAAGCATTTTAGACATTGGATCTGATCCTCCTCTGGAAACACAGATCAGGAGGCAAAATGAGGAAGCAAACAGAATTGCACAAGCATTCAACTAACCTATACATCATGAAAGACTTGAGCCCCTATAGTCCAGTAAATTAGTAAATACTCTTTTCAATTGTATTTGGAATGAAACACTACACAGAGATCTTCTGTCGCTGGTTCCTAGTCAGCAAAACCTAAATTTTGGAATCACTTGTGTAAATCAGAATTTGAAAGCAAGCCCTGGGGCTGCAGACTGACCACAGCAGATGCCTGAGGGTCAGACAGCTGATGGTTAACACGTTAGATCCAGTGCATTCACTGGTACCATCAAGAGCACCTCTTGACCTTGGATTACATTGTAAGACTTTAACCTCAGGGCACTGCACAAAAATAGAAGCAGCAGCACTACAAAATCTGACCCTTTGGTTGAAGATCCCATTTCAGAGGGATAACAGAACTCCATCCAGACTGTGGACATGTAAACACCCACTGTTATTATCATGGTATAGTGGCTAAGCTATTTCACACCTCAGGTTATATAGGTTATTCTTCAATCTTTTTTCCATGTGTGGTCTCACAGCCATCCTTCAGGGAGGAGTAATCCATAGTGAACAGAATAAGTCACTTCAACAGAAAGTGTCATACATACCATCAAATATTAGTGTAGTTTTTAACACTGCAGTCAGCTTAACAGACATAACAACTGGCCCAAAGGTACAACTGCTGGTGTGATAAAAGGAAATGATGGCTTGAAAATGGAAATACCACTAAATACTAAAGTTTACTGAGCAGTTGGGAGCTGCTGTGTTATTCCATAGGTTCTTTTAAATGTGAAAGTAGAAAAAGGCTTTGGTAGTTTTTTCATGTCAAAGAGTATGCTTTAGAGAACATGGAGTTGTTCTCCCTCTATGTCAGTCAGGTACACTGGCCATTGGCTATGCCGGATACAACCTCATGGTGACTTCACACCATCACTTCCATCTTCCCATTTTCACATGACACTAACCTAGTGCTTCAGGCATTTGCCCCAGCCAAGTCCTGAAGGCTGCTCTCCTCCTTCATACCACATAAGCTCTGAGTTTTTCTTCCACAGGACATCCTGAATAACCAATGTCATGTCATTTATAAACACTGCACACTTGAAGAAACTGTCTGGCTAATGATGTAATTTGCATCATCAGTGAAAAATCAATGCAGTCACTCACTTCAAACACACTTAAGGACACAGCAGAGCCACTAGGCACAGTCAGTAGGTCAGGCCAGTGAGTGCACTAATTGACTGTAATTGCTTTGACCAGCCTTTCCCGGTGCTTTCACCCACACTGCTGTCCATGGACCCATCTCCCCCCTGGCTGAGCTGTGCTGCAGGATGCTGGTCTCCAGCTTCATGCTCAATTGTGGTACAGCCACATCAACCTCCTCCATCTGAGAGTGGTCTTCCTGGCTTGATCTCGGCCCTGCCATGCCACCATGGACTTGTCCAGCAACCACCAGACTGCTTCTCACTCTGTTGACTGCCACTGGGTCTGATGCTGATCTTCAAAATGACTTCCTGGCACCCCCTCAGACCTGTCTCCCCATTAGCAGCCAGTCTCCTGGTGACCCCAGCTGCCACCCCTGGGCTTGCCCTGCCTGGGTGCTGTGGGGTTGGGCCCTGCCACCTTTGTATCAAGTTTGGTTCCTGGCTTCTTTCCCCCTGGGGAATAGCTGGCCCTCACTGGTACCTGCCAAATCATGTATGGATTGCTGCATATATTTATATATTTCTTTAAAGTATTTAGAGAGCATGGAGTAGTTTTTCA
Organism: Ceyx cyanopectus; assembly: GCA_013401355.1. Taxonomy (NCBI): domain Eukaryota; kingdom Metazoa; phylum Chordata; class Aves; order Coraciiformes; family Alcedinidae; genus Ceyx; species Ceyx cyanopectus. The sequence continues at coordinate 91,578 of VYZU01056199.1, read as the reverse complement.
TACACATTTAAGGGTTTCATTCTCTTCAGAGAAATAGATGATTCAATAGCTGGACTTCTTAGTTAGCAAAGGAAGTTCTTTTTGCCTGACACTAATTGTGATTATCTGTGCAACAGTCATGAGGTAACTAATCATCCTCGTATTATATACATCAAGTAATTATTTGGAATCTCATCAGCTAATTATAATCAAAATGAACTAACATCTGGAATCAGTAAGATTGCTTCTCTTCATCCAGAATAATTCTACCCTAGAAGACTGTATGTAGCTAAGTCAGAATAGATATACTCTCCAAAGAAATGGATATATGAGCCTATAAAATAATTCAGCCATGAAGCTTGAATATAAATATTAATATTTTATAAAAGAAGCAGACAGATCTTTTTCGGTATCTATTGTCTCATCCAGGGGATTATAGAGTCTATATTTCAAAAGTCATCTTAAGAACACCGCTGAAGCTTCCTGAACTGTCACTTACCTGACATGTATTAATCAGTCAGTTGTTCCTTCCTCAAGACACCAACGGTTTTCACTAGGTGTTTTATCAGGCCTCTTTCCAAAAGCCAGTTGATTTAAAAAAATTAAATATACAGGGCTGACTAAAGACTCACTCTGTTCCTCTCAGCAACAGATTATTCTCTTTTTGCAGACATAATATCTGTGGATGTTGCTGACCCACTGGGCTTAAACCAGGCAAAATCTGCTCCTCCTACGTGACACTAACACAGTATCATGAGGAAGCCTTAGAAGGGTAACGTCACTTGCTAACCTTTTAAAAACAATACTTTCCCCCTCGGTTACTTGGAATTAATTTCACTGCAGAGGCCCATGCAAAGCATTTGGGGGCAGAACTGTGCAGAGCAGGGTGTGTTCCTGTTCTGCTGCAGCCTCCTGGCAGGGGAAGTGACTGGTTGAGGATGGGGGAAGGAATGGGCGACAGCTACCACTAGTTATCAAACTGTTGCTGACAAGTTGTTTTCAACTAAACCACACTCAAGCAGCAGTTTCTCTTTTGTATATTTATGATCCATAGTGTTTATTTTAAGTCTCCTTGGTTTGAAAAAATCCCACATACAAAAGAAAGTAAGATTTACTTAATTAATAATCTGTTTCAATGACAATTGCCCAGCAATTGAAACAGTTTTCTGTTCATGTGACAGAGGAAAACAATGCAAGAGCTGGCTGAAAAACACAATGATTTGTTGTTTTGTTTGGTCTTAAAATGATCTGGCTCTTCCTGTAACACTTCTAAGAACTGTCTGCATTAGGGAAGTATATTACTGAAACAATAGATTACCATCAACTATTACTGCACTTGAGCTCCTTTCAGCACTGTTATTCATAAATTGTTCTCGAGGCTGGGGATTTGGGGGGCAGAGCTAATTGGAGAAGTCTGGAACTGACAGAAAATTGTCCTTTTCCTTGCACTTAAGAGATATAAAGACTTTGTACTTCTACCTTCTTTTCTGTAGGAAGCACTGAGACGGGAACAGATGTCATGCCTCATTTTTGTTCTTTAACTGCAAAGCCTATCCTTTGCCTAAACATCAGAGAAACCTGCAAAACAAGAATTGCAAGCTTTACCTCAGTAAAGGTAAATGCAACAAGCCAAATTAATTCTCAGGGTAAGTACACAAAACAGATGCTGTTAGAAGACTTATTATGGGGGAAATTTTCATCCTTTATAATGAAACATAGCTAAAAATATCATGTGAGAACATTAGAACTGCATTTGAGGCAGCACACTTAAGAGGATGATTAATTGATTTGTCACCAGCAGTAACACTTCTTGAGTAACATGCTTTTACCCACAATTGCACCTTATTTCCTTTTCAACACAGGGAGACTCCAGGATATGATTTGAAGTACCTTCAAATAAACAGTTTTGATTTGTTCAGGGGAATTCACTGGCTGTATCAATTACAAAAACATTCGATGTCAGTAAATCTACAGATTGCCACCAAGATTTAAGCTTGGAGTTTCCTAGACTGACAGACAGTACCAGAAGTACAACCAATAAAACACAAGAAAAAGGTAGAAAAGTTAAGTTGTTCTGTCAGTCTGAAATTCCTGAGTCCTGTTATAAAGACTCATACAAAAGTCAGGTTCTAGTACTTAAAAAAAAAAAAAAGTTATGTTTTTATAAAAAAAAATAATTATCTCCACAAATTTTTTAGTGACATGAATCTGTCATTCAGTTTGGGTTTTTTTGTCTGTTTTTTATAATGTAGTGTAGGCAAGCTCATGATTTAGAAGCTCTGAGCACTTCCTTAGCTACACATACTATTTTTCTTTCCTTTATCACCTGAAAGGAATAATAACTAAAACTAGAAGTACGACTAGTTGTGGACAGGATTGTAATGTATCCGAGGCAACCAAAGGCCATGAAAACTATGCTGAACTATGACAGCAGAGATTTTAAAAAGTAATTAATGAGAAGAACTGTTATTATGAGTTCAAAGCTTGTTGACAATGTTGATATTTTTACATTGCTGTAAAACAAATCCCAGAATGAGAGTTGGCAAAAGTTTTAGATAGACTTTTTAGTGCAACATGGAGATACAAGCCTGAAAGGCTCAACCCCTTTTTGAACCTCCATGCTGATGCAATCCAGCCTGGTTTAGTCCTGTAGAAAATACGGCATATTATAAAACACACAACACAGATGTACAAATGCAGTACACAAAATACAAATGAACTGCTGTTAACAACACATAAGACATATGTTGTTAATCATTCTAATAAAAGCAACCTAATTATAGTGCTATAACATTAGATTTACAGCTTGAGGAAAGGTCAGTCTAAAGTGTCTCCACAGAACCACACACTGACCTGGTCTAATGGGAGGTGTCCCTGTCCCTGCCCAGGGCAGGGGGTTGGAACAAGGGGATCTTTAAGCTCCCTTCCGACCCAAACCATTCTGTGATTCTGTATCGTTTTACTCCCAGGATGCAGGATGTGCTGCTACCTTCTTGCCCTTATAACCAGCGGGTAGGATGGGAAACGTATTTCAACAGAAAGTTGAAATGGCAGAATTTAAAAGCTAACAATGATCAAATGAATGTAGTTACTGTGGATATTGCCAGTGTACTTCATAGCATAGGAAAGGGCACAGAGAAGCACTTTTGTCCAATAGTTTCTTGCTATTTCATTTACAAAGTTCCTAGGCCAAAGGGAGAGGCTTTATGTAAAACTCTGCATAGCTGAGTACTAAACTTAAGTAGTAATATGAGATTTGTGTAAGACGGAAAATGCGAGAGTTTGTCGGTGATTCAACTGACAAACATTTACCTTCTTGTGTTTTTTAGCTGTAATACGGGAAATGTTCATAAGCCTTGCTGACTGCACTAGTCTAGTTAAAACTGGTGGTCATTCCCTGACAGGCATCAGACCCCAAAGTGACCGACCCCGCGTGTCCACCATTTCCTGACGCTACCGACAGGCCGGCAGCCAACCCGCCTTGTCAAGATGGCGGCCGCTCCTGAGGGCGGCGCGCGAGGCGCAGTCCGGTGGCAGCGCGGGCTCCCTGCCCGGCCGGGGCCGCAGCCGCTCTCCCGCCTCAGCCCCCGCGCGCGCTGCCTCAGGGACAGCAGCGCCGGGTTCTGCCGAGAGACGTAGCGCGGTATAGGCAGCGCCGATGCCCCGCACAGTGTCCGCGGCGGGGCAGCGGGAAGGCAGCCGGGAAGGGCCCGGCGTCGGCGGGTGGCGGCAGCAGCAAGTCTCGCCAGGGAATGCGGAAACACTCGGGTTACCGAGAGGCAAACCCGAGGCCAGGGGCATGCGGGCTGTCCGGCTCGGCGTGGAGCGCAAAGACGGGACGCAGGAGCCTGGGACGAACTCATCTCCTCGGCCTAAAATGGAGGAGAGTACGCGGGAGCAGGGAGCGCAGTGACCGCCAAGGAGGCTGGCTCCCCGCCGCTCCGCCAGCAGAGGAGCGGCCTGTCCCGCCCGACCCTGCGTGTGGCTGAGCTGCAAACCCGCGGCAACAAAGCTCCGCGGCTCTTATGCCGTAGGATTTCAACCCATCTGGCGGAATGGGGCAGAGAGGGCGGGGCGGCTCAGACACGCCGTTTCGCGGCGCGGTCCTCCCCTGCCACCGCGTCCTGCCTCATCAGCCCGGCAGCCTCTCTAGCCTTAAAGCGTCAGGCAGGCGCCGGAGCTCTCTGCGCTGCACCCTTCCCTGGAGCGCCTGGCGCGGGGGAGGGGGAGGAAGCCGGAGCTGCCTGGGTGGTGAGTCACGGCGCGAAGGGCAAGGAGGTGCCGCAGAGCCTGACAGGAGCCGCTCCATCCTGCAGACTCCAGCCAACCCACCCTCCCCCAGCCCGAAGCGAGCGCATCCCGCCGCTGCCGCCCCTCGCACCTCCCGCCCCAGAGCAGGCCTAGGAGTTGGGGCCCCTCCCACCTTTCGACTGCGTTGGTTGGGTGTCCCCGTCCGCAGTCCGATTGGCCCGCCAGGAAAGCGTTCTGCGCCCATTGGCTGAGCGGTGGCCTTCAGTGAGCCGTGCGCAGAGTAGTAGGGAGGGGCGGGGGTGAGTCGGAGGGAGAGAGTGTGCGGGGCCGTGTGCAAACCGCGTGTGGCGCAGCCAGAAGGGACCTGAGCGGGAGGCAGATCCGGAGTCAGCGGGGCCTACTGTCGTCTGGGCGGACTACGACCGTCAGCGGGGTCGAGAGTCCGCAGGTAACTGCTAGGCCGGCCTCGGCAGCGAGAGGAGCTGCTGGGGCCAGGTTGGGGAGCGGGGGCAGAGCGCGAAGAGATGATGGCGCTGGCGCGCTCCGGCCTACTGCGCGGGAAAGTGGCGCCGACCGGCCCGCCGGGGTTCGGGCGCCATTCTCTGGCCCCGGTGTTTGGGGAAAGGCGGAGGGAGGTGGATGGGGAACGCTGAGAGGGGAGTAGGGCGCCGGGAGCCCCGCGAGGGCGGGCGGCGGCGGTGGCGGGTGAGTCAGGATCAGGCGGGTTCCGGGAGACGCGGAGGGAGCCTGCGCTGCTTAGGGTCGGGGGGGGGAGGGAAGCCGGAGTGCTGTGCTGGGGATAAGTTACCCCGGCCCGCTCGGTCAAGCCGGGCTCTACCCCAGGGGCAGCCTCCTGCCGAGCCTGAAGGCCGCTGGCGGTGCTCGGCCTGTTGGCTGGAGTCCGGCGGCGGCTGCGGCGACGTGTCCCGCTGGCTAGGCCCGGAGCGCGGGGGCGGAGGGCGGCGTGGTGGTCGGGGGTGAGGCTTCACGTGGCCGCCCCGGCCGTGTGGGGAGTGAGGAGACTGCCTGGTCCGGCCTTAATGCGCGGCTTGGGCAGTGTGACTAACTTCCACTGGGCTGAGCGGCTGCGGCAAGTTTGGGGAGGAGAAGATCTATGGAGTCCAGAGACTGGATGGAAGGGGACTGAAATAAAACTGTTCTCTTTTTTTTTTTTTCTTTCTGTCTTTCCTTTTTTTTTTTTTTTTTTTTTTTATGTCCGCCGAACTCCGCTGTGACTTCAGCGGAGCGGTGGCGGCGGGGCCTGGGCGCACCACGCGGCTCCCCACGTGTGAGGCGCTGCCGGAGACCAGAGGGTCGAGGTGTTGCAACTGTTTGTCTCCGACCACAGGCATGGATGGTGGCCTGCTCCAAATCTCAATGTGACCTATAAATGGATAGGAAAAATAACCCGTCACATCTACAGATCGTGTACAGCAGCCTTTTATTTAATTTCCTATCAGATAATTCCCAAGTAACTGCTGTTAGTTATTTAGTGTCCAGTATTGTCATAAGGAATTATTAAACTTTCTGGTGGGCTTTAATATAATTTCAGCACTTAAGATTCCATTGCCATGCAGCATTAGGAGTGTCTTAGTCTTTGTTTTTTTTCTCAGTGCAGACTTGCCTAAAGAAGCAATTGTGCATATGTCCTCAAATGAAGAGGTTAAATGAGTTCACCAGGGCTATGCAACAGCCTTGCAAGTTAGAGGCTTAACCTACTTTTATTTAATTCTTAAATTGACTCGAATAATGTCTCAGCTGAAGTTTATATTTAAAAGCTCACATGTTGCTGATGCTGTTTATTTTTCTAAGCTTAAAACTTCGTACGGATAAAAAGGGGAAGATGGTAAAATATAGGTTTGGGAGACAATCTCTAGTTTCTCCCACTTCCTATTAGCTAGCATGGGTAGGCAGGAGGTGCTGCTGAGTCACTCTCCCTGAGCTTTTACCCTCTTTATGATTTGTTTCAACAAACTAGCGAATGATTACTAGACTAATTGAAGTTGTGATGTGTTTTTGACCTGCTTCTGGCCCTTGAGTAGGCATCCAAGTTTTTGAGATTTTAGTTAATGTTCAGCTTGGCTGCAGAATGTATTGAGGGGACCCAAATGGAGCATAGGGCTTGCCTTTCCACTTCTGCAAGCTTTCTTAAGGTTTCAGACTACTTTCAGAATTGGGGTATTGTTATGTGGTGGTCAGTAGACTTTATTTTGTATTTTTTTCTAGTAAGGACAGAAGCAGGAGACTGTAATTCTCTGTAGCTTGTTTTCAGGTTACAGATGTGAAAATGGAATCAGCTCAGAAGGGAGTAGCTTTGCTGGCAGCCATGTATCCTGTGTTCAAGAATCCTTAAAACATGCTTCTTGGGAAATAAACTCATCATGGGTAGCATTTCTCTTTAAATGAGTAATATTCTTTACTCTGAAACAAAATGCTAGTCCTTCTGTTAGCAGTCCTTTCTTCCTTTCCAGTATTTTATCTTGCAGGAAAGCAAAGCAGTACCTTTATTGTACAGGGATTTCACCACATTCAGCCTGACTCTGGCCTGGATTCTCCATTTCAGTGTGGTTGTGTAGGTTGGTCACCATCAGCCTGGAAAGAAATTGCTGATTTCTCAACATTCACCTCTTTGATAGAGGTACCTTGCTAAAGAGGCTTCTAAAAAACATGGCCAAAGCCAGCATACTTATCTAGTCTCTGTTGATTGAAGGAGGGAGGTCCTATAATACCCAAGGGAGTGATTCTTGTAAATCAAAAGAAGCACCTGGTGAGTATAATGAAGATAATTGCCCCTGTTATATGGGGCTGATGAATTCTAAGGAACTGCTAGTACCCAGAAGAATCAGAGCTTCTCTACTAGGAGGAGCTTGAGTTTTACTTCTGTTAAAACAGACTTTTCCTCAGAGGCCATCTAGGCTAAAAGCCGTAAGGTAAGGATTGCTGGGGTGCAGCTTAGTGTTAGCTCTCCACTTCATCAGATCTAGAGGGGCTGCCAAACCATGCTTGGGTATTTGAAGACTGAGGATTAATAACATCTCTCGTGTTTTAAAAGTTTTGAGTGTATATGAAGTGCAAAGCCACAGAATGATGTGATCATCTAGTCTGAAGTTTGATAGAAGGAACTTGAGCCTTTAATATAAGAATTGCAAAGACATTTTGCTGTCTTGAACTTTGGTGCTAGGGTTGTGCTCAAAAGCTTCAGACCTGACCTAGGAAACCACTTGGGTGGCACCTCTCACTTGAATCTTTGAGCTGTTCTGGGCCCATGGTCTTTAACAGTAAGACAGTTGTACAGAATAAAGTCAAATTCATTCATCATCATGTTTTGCTGAATAGCAGCAAGGTGATTTATTTCAGCTTCATGCTACAGGTATGGAGCTCTGTAGAAGAGTTGAGGTAAACGGCTGCCGCCTTTTCCCTTCAGCAGAAAGGTGAAGTTTGAGGCAGCTAGACTTGTTTTCTGACAAGTTTGGGAATCTAGGCTGAGGCAGTGGCTTAGTACTTGTCTCAGAAATGCTAGATAGGACCTTAATTGTATTTTGGTATCCATTATTACTTTTCCCTTCTTGGCCAGCTAAAAATAGTTTTGGGATGTAAAGGGGAGACAGTGGGACAAATTGTTGTATAGCACATTTGAGCTGTGGAAAACACTGATAGATGTGACTGAAAACTTTCCAAGAAGACTTAAGTGGCTTTCTTGCAGGTGGTTTGCTTAAGGTGGCCTTGATAGATAAAAGGAACTGCTGGAAACTTGCCTGTGATGACAACATGGAGGAGAACTTGGGGTGGCTTTTACTGTAGTTTTTTTCTCTTCCCTCTTGGAAGTAACTGAAAACTACTGGTGGTGAAATTGCTTGGAGGCTGTCCATTTATGGGCTTGTGTTCTGAACCAGCCTTTTCTGGATATTGCTCTTTAAAGGTGGATTTATCTGATAACTGAATCCTTGTTAGATTCTTTTTTTTTTTTAAAACAGTTTACACTGGTGGGGAATTCTGTCCCATGTAAGGCTTTTGAGAATGTGGGGCAAGTAAAACTTAGTATCAGTTGCACCCAGTTCTAGCTGGTGAGCACAACTAACAGTTGGTTTTGAATCCTTTACAGGAAGAATGCCAAAGTTAAATATTAAAATACTGGTGAGAAATTCTAGGCAGACTGTTGGGTACTTTCTATACTTCAGAGTATCTGAAGATGGAGCAGTGTGGATTTCTGCAGAAGTTGTAACCCTCAAATATCTGAATTCAGGGAGAGGAAACGAGTCCCTGAACATAGCTGTTTTTAAATGAATGTGTCAGAATAGTCTTGAAGGATAGTTGCACAGAGGCTGTTGTTTGACTTCAGAGTTCTTAATTTCTCACTCTGATGGTTTGCTATATACCAGAGGAAAAGAAACTTCAGGTTTTCCTCTTGAAGGAACAGTTAAAAAGGAAGCAACTTTGAATCAGATGTAAAACTTCTATTTTCAGATTCCTTTAGGGTAGTGAGTACAGAGAGCTTTTGTCCATCACATAAATCCTGGCCCTGAACAGCAGGTCGACAGACCAGATACAGGCTGACAGATAGAATGAAGTCTTTATACCAAGATTTAAGGCAGGTCTTGTTCACTTTTACTATATATTAACCTGCCAGTTCTGTTGGGGTCTTCTTACAGGTGACTGCCAATAGTATTCAGGCCTGTCTCTTGATGACAGTCTTGAGTTCATGATTTCCAATGAAGGTCTGGTAGTTGTTAGTTTCTGTGAAGACAGATGTACTGCATTTCTGTTGTAGCTGCTGACACCCTATTTTGCTCTTTTTAATCAATCTTGCTGTGCTTTTCTGTATTATTTTAATGTTAATATTTTTTTCAGAGAGTTTCAAACTGAATGAAGAATATATCTTGGTAGATAATTCAGAGGACCCCATCTTGTCCCTCTTGGAATGAAGAGAAGCATGAACTATTGTGCCTGAGCTCAGCTCCTGCTGTTGGCTTTGCTTGTGTTTTCCTGTTCTGCAGTGTCAACATGGTTGCTATGAGAACAGGCATAAACAATAGCACAGAGAGTGCCAGTTGCTGCCACCACAGCAGACAGCTCTTCACCCTTGGGTGTCCTAATGAGAGAGTTTGAAACCTTGAATGCTGAGATGAAGCAAAGAAGGGTGGATTATTTGTAAAATCCAAATAGTCTCTTAAGTGAACAGATAACTGGTTATTTTATTCTTGTTAACAAGAGTTCCAAGATCTTCCTGCCTCCTTTCATTGCAGAACTTACTTTTAAAAGCAAATGCCATCATTTAGTCTGTTGGCAGGTAGGTGGGGGATTACAGAAGTAGCTTAGCAGAGTTTGTATCTCTTGTACTTTGAATTCCCAGGCTGCTTCTGTGGTTGGAAAGGTGGATGGTTTGCTGAAGTTGATTGGAGAGAGAGGAACAGTTTTGAAGCAGGAGTGGCTAAAACACCACAGTAAATATGTTAGAGGACTTGAAAAAATAGTGCTAAATAAAAATTCATGTTTAGTTATGCACTCTTCATTTAAGAGCTAAATGTCAGGATGCTAATTCTGGCTCCTTCTTGAGGTCATGTGTTGTTCTTGCTGCTTCTGTAGTGGCTTTCTTCAAGACACACCTTGTGAATGTTCCTGGTAATCTGAAATGCTGGCTGGTTTGGAGGTGGGGGGGAAAGTTCTATAACAAGTTGTAGGGTTACAGGAGGGTTATCTGGATGGGGTCAGGTAAACTGTCCAAACATACCAGAGAATGATTCTAGTTCTGTTGGTTTGAGTGAGTTGGGAGAGAGCATGTGAAGTTATTTAAACATAAGACTTCATAGGAACAAAGTTTGACGTATATTTTTAAGCTAGTGTACTTTAAACTTGATCTTCAGTCACGCTTCAAAAAACCCTCCAATTTAAATGTTTAACTTCCTTGTTCTTTTCGCTCTGCTTCTAGGCATCTTGCATAACTGTTCTACAGCTCAGGGGAGCTGTGGCACTGTGATCATAGTCTGTGTAGCCCACCCTGTCCTGGGCACTGCCACCCAGTGAAACATGCTGGGCAACCCCGATGGGACTGACCTGCTTTCCTGCTCCTTGCATTCTGAGCTTGTCCTCCAAGTTAGCCTTCTAGATACCTGGCAACTATCTGTCATTCTGGGAAGCCAAAGGTCTTAAAAGTTTTCTTTCATGTAAAGCTGGGAGCAAAGTATGCATCCCAAGCTATAGGTTAATATATTGAAGTTGCAGTTCTTGTTTCCCAGTTTAATTGCTATTTGGACGTTAAAGGAACTTAAACCTTCAAATGTGAAGCTAATATGTGCTTTAAGGCTCTAGGTTTAATACTGCTTATTTGTACAATTAGCTTCCAGAATGGAGCTTGATTAGTCAATAAATGCAGTAGCTGCCAGCCAGACACTTAAAGGAAGTGTAACAACTACTAGAAGAGACCCTTGAGGAGCAGGGAGGATTACTGAAGGAGACCAGCAGTAAGGCTAGTAAGACAACAGCTAAATGGCTGGTCATATTTTTTTTTTTTTCCCCCTGCTCCTAAGCATTACACAAGCTTTTGAGGTGAGGTCTGACTAGGAAAAACAATCAGAGGAAAAGATGTATAGTGCACTGTTCCATTGGCTGTTAAAAGCTGCCATACTCCAAGCAAAGCAGAGACAAAGTTGTATGTCCTACAGTGGTTTTGATTGTTGTGATCAGATACTGTGCAAGTATTGAGTTAACCAGAAGTCCTGCTTAGTTTTCATTGCCTTTGACAGGGGGTGAGAAACTTCTGAAAGTCTTTATTATAATGTAGCCTTTGATTTCGAGAGGTGTTCTAAAAATCTCTTCCTTCCTCAGGCAGGAAATCAGCCATGAGCAGCAACGAGTGCTTCAAGTGTGGACGTACTGGCCACTGGGCTCGGGAGTGCCCTACTGGAATTGGCCGTGGTCGTGGGATGAGGAGCCGTGGCAGAGGTGATTGGTGCCTGTGGTTTTCAGTTGATGTGTATAGTAAGATTTATAGCTGCATGGTGTGTATAGTGCAAAACTGACCTTGGTCTGAAGTGAAGAATCCCAGGTGGTAGGAGTTAGAAGTTAGGGTGTGAACTGGTACTATATTTTTGCCAGTGGCCTTGGAGTGAAGCTAACTTGTTAGTTTGGCTGGCAGTGGCCTTGATGAACTCTTTAAGAATTTAACTTAATCCTTAAACCATTTTTTCTTCTATTACTCATTTCAAGCAGGCTTCCAGTTCATGCCTTCATCTCTCCCAGACATCTGTTACCGCTGTGGTGAGTCTGGCCATCTTGCCAAGGACTGTGATCTTCAGGAGGATGGTAAGTATCACTAAATATTCTATCTCTTCAATGGCATGGTCAGAGACCTGTGGTTGAAGAGAAGGCTGCAGTGCAGTGAGAACTGACTGGAAGCAGGGGCTGTGTGTGTGCTCCAGTAGGAGCATGCTGCGCCTGGCGCTAACCGAGGTTTTATAGTCTTGTTTGGTATGTTTTCTTATTGTGGAAGCCTGCTATAACTGCGGCAGAGGTGGCCACATTGCGAAGGACTGCAAGGAGCCCAAGAGGGAGAGAGAGCAGTGCTGCTACAACTGTGGCAAACCCGGCCACCTGGCTCGGGACTGTGACCATGCAGATGAGCAGAAGTGCTACTCTTGTGGAGAGTTTGGACACATTCAAAAAGACTGCACCAAAGTGAAATGCTATAGGTAAGAACTGGCAAGAGAAGTGCAAAATGCACCTGACGTGCTGGGTGTGTCCTGTCTCCAATGTTGGTAATGAAATAGAGCTTATATTTTCACCAGTTAGCTTCTTTCTTTCAATGGTTACCTGCTGTTCTTCAAAGACCTAATTTGTTGGTAAAGGCAAGTGGTAGATTTGATGTGCATCTCTGGCCAGAGCAATGCAGATGTTAAACTGCTTAAGCTGTACAGGAGAAAGGGACATACCTTTATGTAGAAGGTAATGTGAAAGTACTTTCTACAGCACAAACTTTTCTAGGGTACCCCATTCTAGTTTTAGGGTGGAACTAACAAAGCCCAGCGGTACAAATAGTCTGACTGGCACAGTCAGCCCCAGCAGGAATGCACTCAAGATTATTTGGTCATAGGAGCTGCACATGAAAGTGGATATTAATCATACTGAAGTGCCAGCTTCAAAATGCTGTCTGGTTTTGAAACACAGGCCAGTATTATAACTGATGTGTTCCCGAGTGTGGTATTCTTCACCCCCACCAAGGTTCCCTCCTGTACTGTTGTCCATCACTGGCATATACAGTGATTAATGTGAGTTCATCAGTTGAACCGTTTCTTGCTCTGCTGAGGAGAAAAACTTGCCTCATATCAAGGAATTCTGGAACACTGAAGCAGAATTCTTGAATGTGGAACGAGTGTTGTGAAATTTAAGTAGGTGATGTACTTAACATGACTGCTTTTCTCTCTCTGACTGTTCTGAATGATTTCTTCCCTTTCTGTTTTGCAGGTGTGGTGAAACTGGCCATGTAGCCATCAACTGCAGCAAGACCAGTGAAGTCAACTGCTATCGCTGCGGCGAGTCAGGGCACCTTGCACGGGAATGCACAATTGAAGCTACAGCCTAATTATTTTCCTTTGTCGCCCCTCCTTTTTCTGATTGATGGTTGTATTATTTTTCTCTGAATCCTCTTCACTGGCCAAAGGTTGGCAGATAGAGGCTACTCCCAGGCCAGTGAGCTTTACTTGCCGTGTAAAAGGAGGAAAGGGGTGGAAAAATCAACTTTCTGCATTTAACTACAAAAATGTTTATGTTTAGTTTGGTAGAGGTGTTATGTATAATGCTTTGTTAAAGAACCCCCTTTCCGTGCCACTGGTGAATAGGGATTGATGAGTGGGAAGAGTTGAGTCAGACCAGCAAACCCTCTCTGGGTTCCATGGAAGTGATCCTATGCAGGAGGAAAGAAATTCTGGAAGTGTCTATAAACTTCCTCATAACTTTAATTTTATTACAATGGCCTTGGATTGTCTGACCTCAGTAGCTGTTAACACCAATATCTGTATCAGGCCCTACCTAGAGCATATAGCTGAGTGGGAGTAAACAAAGATGCACATGCCTGTTAGTGGCCATGAGAGAGAGAGAGAGAGAAATCAGGAATAAACTTAAAAGTAACAGTAATTCAGTCACTGAATGTTCACGTTGGAGATACAGAATGTTATGGGAAGCTTTTGAATATATACTTCAAAGTAAATCTGAAACCCAGACATCAGTGCTCATAGCATATACAATTTGGAGTTATTCAGGAGTTGCAAATAAATGCATTTTCACAGAAATCAAGATGTTATTTTTGTATACTATATCACTTAGTTGGACAACTGAGTTTCATTTGCTTGTAATCAGTTTTTAAAGTAAGATGGTAAAAGCAATTGAAGTCCTAGAACATAGAAAATGTAATTTTAAACTATCAATAAAGCTGGAGGAGGAAGGGGAGTTTGGCTAAAGTTCCTTTTGTTTATTTTTGGTTTTCATGTACACAGTGCAAAATAACATATTAAAAAGGGGTATGTGGAGGTGTTAAAGTTCAGTTTGGACTTTTTTTTGTGTTAAGTTTCCATATGGTGGCTTCATGCTGTAAATAGATGCAGTGTGCTGTCCTGTCTCCAGATGGCTGAGTATCTGCTTGTGTTCTGTGAATGGGCTGTGTGGTCTCGGAGTGGGCTCTCTTTCATCTGTGCTGCTGCACTTGAAGGCACAGAAATTGTTGAAGATACAGAGAGCTTAAAACCTGGAGTAGCTCAGTGTCCTGTTAGCAGTGCTTCAGCTGTCCCAGGTGTCTCGCCACTTCCCTTGCACATGTTGTTCTACTATGTTGATTAAGGGTTAGCAAATGGAAAGGGAACTGACAGTGTTTTGTTTGGATCCTCCCACACCCTGAATACAGTGATCTTGATGGGCAAGAAAAACAGGGGTGGGAGTTCCTGCCTGCTCAGTGCAAGGTGAACAGCAAACAACTGCAGGTATCTTCTGGTGGTGGTTAAAGCAATTAACAGCAACTTATCTGGAGAGCCTGGCCCTTGGCTGTTCAGGAACTCTGGCAGATGATGTGGAATCAGTTTGGTTACAGTCAGAACTAGCTATGATCACTTCATGTGCAACTTCCATGCAAACTCAGGGCTTGTCATGAGCTGCAGTCTACAGTAGTCTACGAGCTTACTGGGCTTGAGTAAAACTACAGTGGAACTTGTCATCTAGATGTTAACAATACACATGGTGCTGTTGTATCTGGAACAACGCAAGGCTGTGGCTTGCAGCAGACTGTAGCACTGAGGTGAGCTCCTTTGTTGAACTAGAAGATCCTGGTGAGTCACCTGGGAGTGTTTGAAACTGAAAATAGGCACATTGCCTGCTATTTAGGGTGCTGAAGGAGATTACAGGTCTTGTGTAAAAGAAAATGGTGGTTATAGCTGCTGTGTTGCATCAGGTGAACTTATCAGATGGTTGCTGTTTGATGGTGAGCTGCTGTAGCAATTCAGAGCTCTTAACATTTAGTGAAATCAAGATTTGTAAAGTAAATATTTTAACCTGTATGTCATGTCCAAAGCCTGTGGAAAATCTCAAGCTAGTTAGGGAGAACAGGAAGAGTCTTGGTGAGAATGTTGAGTACAGCAAGATGACTGGAGACCAGATCACAGGGCTGGCAGCAGCACCCTGAGCAGGTTTTAGGATACTGTTGGTCCTGCTGCAGAGGTGGAAAGAAACAGACTTGGCAGGAGTCTTTTTACATAAAGCACTTGGAATGTTCTTGTACTGCTTTGTCTAAGCAGAAAAAACTGAGGTGTTTGCTTCTGCCTGGTCAGTGTGACAGGAAGATGCAGAGAGCAGCATCTGTACCTGTAACACCAGAGTGAGGTGGTGACTGCTGACGGTTGCCGTTCTTTGGCAGGGTGGCTTTTTGTCCACCCTGATCGCTGATAAGCTCTGAGGAAACCAAGAGGTGGAGAAGAGGTTCTTGCCTGAGATTAGTGGAATTTGGGGTAGTGTAGTTGGTTGGAGTTTGTTTGCTTGTTTTTAATAGCTGCTGGAGATTAATACGCTTCTGAGTTTCAAATGTGGTTGCCAAAACCCTTGTGAAATGCGTGCTTGGAATGAGGGGGTTGTCTCGGTGTAGCACAGCCAGCCTCATCGTAGTGTATTCTGGTTTAGCTTTGGAGTAGGGTGATAGAAGTTACCTGAATCTTTAAATGTCATTTTTTTAACTAAGCAGTAATAAAACTTGAAGCTCTGATTACAAAGACTAAAATGTGTAGGACTCAACCTGTAGCTACAGAAATGCTGTGCTGATGACATCACATCTATGGTCTGCTTTTCATTGCTGTAGAGCTTGCTGCTGAGGCTTGGTTTTGAAGATCCTGCAGTTGCTGCTGTTCTGTACTGGTTTGTTGTTTGGTTGGGCCTTTTTGACAAATTGGGATTTGAAAGCAGAGAAACACAACCCAGGATGTAGCTTCAGAAAGGAATGATTCCAACTGAGGTGGTACTTCTTAGTGCTCTGTCTGTGGATTAGAGTCTGGAGGATTGATGCTGCTCGTTAAAGTGTCAGTTGTTCCGCAGTTGCTGAGATGAATGAGCTAAGAACTGATTTCTGGGGGTACTTGTAAGAATCAAACCTAGTACTTGTCGTGTTCAATGTTAGTCTTCCTGACTAACACTGGAGTGTCTCCTCATTTGTTGTGAAGACCAATTCCATGACAAATTACAGGGTAGTGGCTTTTACAACAAGCAATAGAAGAGGAACCAGCTTCAAGGTGCACCAGGGTGTTTTAGGTTGGACATGAGGAACACTTTCTCCACCCCCCCACCCCCCCTACTTCTGCCACCAAAGGGCTATCAGGGCCGGGTCCATGCTGCCCAGGGCACGGGTAGGGTGATCCCCGTCCCTGTTTCAAAGCTGTGGAGCTGAGGGTCAGGGTTAGCGGTGCCCGTCAGCGCTGGGCTAAAGGAGGCTCTGAGGCCTTCACGGTCGCGCCCGCCCCGGCTCGGGAACAACCGCCCCTGCGCACGCGCGCTAGGGAGCAGAGGCCGCGCGCGGGGAAGGCGGCGCACGCGCACTAAGCCGCGGCAGGGGCATGGGGCGCGTGCGCGGTGACCGCACTTTAGCTTCCGGGGCCCGGCTGGCGGCGGGAGTGCGCGGGGCGGCGGGAGTGCGGGAGTGCGCGGGGCTGCGGGGCCGCTCGGCGCCATGGTGAGTATGGGGTCCGGCCTTCTGTGCCCGCCGCTGCTGCTTTTGCCTGGCGATGTGGGCTCCGTGGGGAAGGGCTCGGCCGTGCGGCCGGTCGTCCCTGTGCCGGGCCGGCGTCACTAACAGCTCGTCTGTTTTCTGTCTTTCAGGCTCGCAACGCGGAGAAGGCCATGTGAGTACGGCCGGGGTGGGCCGCCGCTCGTCAGCGGGCGCTTCACTACGAGCAGCGGCTGCTTTGGCCTTAGGGCGGAGACCTTCCAGCCCGGCGGGTCGCAGAGACCAGGCTGTGCTCTGTCTCCTTTACTTCTGAAGCGGCACGACCGGCCCCGTGGCTCATCCCCACAGAGCTGCGTTTGCCCGGCGGGACTCGCTGCTTTTTAAAGCGTTGGGAGTTTGAAGATGCTTTTTGGTCCATCTTGGACATGTTATGCTGGTCTAACAATGGTGGGAACAGAGGGCTGCAGAGCGTCTGTAAGCAGCTCTGCTGGTGGTGTGGAGCTTGGGTAGCTGTGCCGGGTGATGCTGCACCAGCTACTGCAGGAGACAAAGTGCAGTAAGGGCTGGACAGTAAACATGGTGAAATATGTTCTCAAGGCCTGCTGGGGTCTTGGGCAGCTCTCATGGTTGGAACTGGCTAGATAGGAATCTGTCAGCATTAGTTTAAGTATAGTGCTTCTTGCTTGGAAGTGGCTTGGGCTAAAGCAGTAGTTTTTAATAGAATCACAGGTTGGAAGGGACCTAAAGGGTCATCTGGTCTAACCTATCTTAGGAAAAGCACAGTCTAGATAAGATGGCCCTGCACCCTACCCAGCTGAACAGATTTACTTTTGCATTGGTTTTCTTAAGTACATTTCAGACGTGTGCAGACCATGTATTTAGAACTACTCAATGAGAGTATATTTTTTTTTTTTCAAAAACATTTTCTGAGCTTGTAATAGCACCTGAGAGGCTGAAGAGCCTGTGGCTGTCTAATCCCTTGTGAGGTGCTCACTTGTAGTGATCCCATCTAGTGCCTCTGGGATGCTGGGTTGAATGGTGTGAGTTTCAGTCTGGAAATGGCTCTTGAGCAGATGGAGCCTAGATAAGTGATGTAGATACAGTGTATAGGTGTGCTTTTAAAAGGTATTAATGCTTTCTCAGTTCTGTGCTTTTTTAATGTAACTATTACATGTCTGGTAAAGAAACAAAACTGAGTATTAAAAACCTGTAGTCTGTGCAGCCTCTACTCAGTTGTGAGAGATTCAAAAGACTTTGATGATGTTAATAGATGTAATTACTGATTGTTGCTTTCCTTACTGAAGCTTTTTTCTTTTGAGTTTGTTTTGTGATGTATCCTCTGCTGAGATACCAGAATTCTGATTGTGCATATAACTTGTTGACATCCTTTTGCTGCTAACATCTATCATGCCTATGCTAAGCAGGAAAACATAATGAGATGCTTACCAGGATTTGTATTTATCTCAGAAATGAATCACTGAAGATTTCTAGTGCTAGAGAAGAAACTAGCCAGAAGAGCTAGGCAATTAATATGTTGCATCCTTTGTTTTCTGCAGACTGTAATTAAGTCCATAATGAAAGTCCAGGACAGAAATTGCTCCTGGCAGAATGCTGACCTGTAAAAGTAAATCCTCTTTCTTTCTTTCTGTAGGACGGCCTTGGCAAGGTTCCGTCAAGCTCAGCTTGAGGAAGGAAAAGTTAAGGTAGGATATAAAAAATCCTAAATAAGAAAACACAAACTGAATATCACTTAGTTTTTTTTTAATGTGATGTAGGTAGAATATGTAGTAACCAAACACCAGTAATGCTGTAAATAAAGGCAGCGTGTTGGGCAGAAAATGAAGATTACTTTTGAGACTCAAGTTATTTCTTGCAGCTACTTAGACAAAGTGATGCACATACACTTATTTTTTTCTGATAGTGATCACAAGGTTTGTTTGGATTTCTTCCCAGAAGAAGTAAAGAAATCCTTCCCATGATCCCCTTCATTTGTATGTTGTGACAAAACAGTAACAATAAAATGGGGCCTTCAGGATCAGTGTGAGCTGAGGTTTGCTTGAGACACAGCACTGGCGTGTTACTGACCCAGCCTGGGACAGCTCTGCATCTGCTCAGCGTTGTCTTCACTGCCTTCTTTTCTTGACTGATACAAAACTGACCAAGAAAATGGACTTGGCAACTTCATAAATCCCCACTGCTATAGTGAAGGAACTATCAACCCTAAACCCACACAGAACCCTAGAGACTGACTTTCATCTGTCTCTTGATATTTCTGTATATTTTTCACTGAATTGTAACTCAAATTGCAAGCATATTTAAGTGGGGATTGGAGTGTTTGTTGAGGTTTTTTTGGACAGGTTAATAATTTTTAATTGGGTAAATTTTCCCAGTTCATAGCTACTGGGAAAATGGGATTTTATTTAATTAATATTGACAATTATATACTTCAGCTGTCTTAAAATAGACAATTAGTTGCTTTTGGAAGGATTGTGGGGTGTTTTGAACAGAGAGGTGACAGATTTTGTTATAAATCAAGTGGATTTAAATAGGTGTTTATATTGTGTGGTAGTTTATTTTGGCAGGACTGTAAATAGTGATTTGTTTTCCACTTACTAAAAATGGTTGGGAGCAGAAAGCTTGGTAACACAGTTTGGGGCTAATCAAGCAATAAAATTTCCATTAAATGCTGTGATTCTGTTGATGCTGGATTCAAACTGGATGTTGTGGCTTCTGTCAAACAGGAGCGAAGACCTTTCCTCGCATCAGAGTGCAATGAATTGCCTAAAGCTGAGAAGTGGAGGCGTCAGGTAATGTCATGCTGTAGATTTTTCTGATTCTATAGTACACAGCATTTTAGCACTCCTTGTGCAGCCTGCTTACAGTTGGCTTGGAGCTTTTTTTCAGCATGCTGACAGTTCACAGAATAATTTAGATTAGAGTATCACATAGTTCACCGAGGTGTTCAGAGCAGGTCCTACCATGTCAAGTTGCCCAGGGCTGTGTCCAGATAAGTTTTCAGTATCTTCAGGTGTTTGGATTCCACAGCTTTTTGGGGGCTGTGTTCCAGTACTTGATTACCTTCTTAATAATTTTTTTTTTCCTCCTTGAATTTAATCAGAATTTAATCAGCTCCTACTTGTATTTGTTGCTACTTGTTCTATTATGCACTGCTCAAACTATCTGTCCCTGTCTTCTCTGTAACCCTGTAGTTGAAGACAGCTATAGGTTATCTCTGCATCTTAAGTTGGAACAAACCAAGTTCCCTCTGAGCCTTTCTCAGCACTTCANTTTTTTTTTCCTCCTTGAATTTAATCAGAATTTAATCAGCTCCTACTTGTATTTGTTGCTACTTGTTCTATTATGCACTGCTCAAACTATCTGTCCCTGTCTTCTCTGTAACCCTGTAGTTGAAGACAGCTATAGGTTATCTCTGCATCTTAAGTTGGAACAAACCAAGTTCCCTCTGAGCCTTTCTCAGCACTTCATGTGCTCCTGCACTCATTGTGTGTACTGCTGTAAAAACATTTCTTTGTTTTTTAAGCAACTGAAGTGCTGTATTTGTCTGAATAAAATCTGTGTCAGTACTATTTTAGCCTTTTCTAGCTGGTTGTTTNAGACTTTGATGATGTTAATAGATGTAATTACTGATTGTTGCTTTCCTTACTGAAGCTTTTTTCTTTTGAGTTTGTTTTGTGATGTATCCTCTGCTGAGATACCAGAATTCTGATTGTGCATATAACTTGTTGACATCCTTTTGCTGCTAACATCTATCATGCCTATGCTAAGCAGGAAAACATAATGAGATGCTTACCAGGATTTGTATTTATCTCAGAAATGAATCACTGAAGATTTCTAGTGCTAGAGAAGAAACTAGCCAGAAGAGCTAGGCAATTAATATGTTGCATCCTTTGTTTTCTGCAGACTGTAATTAAGTCCATAATGAAAGTCCAGGACAGAAATTGCTCCTGGCAGAATGCTGACCTGTAAAAGTAAATCCTCTTTCTTTCTTTCTGTAGGACGGCCTTGGCAAGGTTCCGTCAAGCTCAGCTTGAGGAAGGAAAAGTTAAGGTAGGATATAAAAAATCCTAAATAAGAAAACACAAACTGAATATCACTTAGTTTTTTTTTAATGTGATGTAGGTAGAATATGTAGTAACCAAACACCAGTAATGCTGTAAATAAAGGCAGCGTGTTGGGCAGAAAATGAAGATTACTTTTGAGACTCAAGTTATTTCTTGCAGCTACTTAGACAAAGTGATGCACATACACTTATTTTTTTCTGATAGTGATCACAAGGTTTGTTTGGATTTCTTCCCAGAAGAAGTAAAGAAATCCTTCCCATGATCCCCTTCATTTGTATGTTGTGACAAAACAGTAACAATAAAATGGGGCCTTCAGGATCAGTGTGAGCTGAGGTTTGCTTGAGACACAGCACTGGCGTGTTACTGACCCAGCCTGGGACAGCTCTGCATCTGCTCAGCGTTGTCTTCACTGCCTTCTTTTCTTGACTGATACAAAACTGACCAAGAAAATGGACTTGGCAACTTCATAAATCCCCACTGCTATAGTGAAGGAACTATCAACCCTAAACCCACACAGAACCCTAGAGACTGACTTTCATCTGTCTCTTGATATTTCTGTATATTTTTCACTGAATTGTAACTCAAATTGCAAGCATATTTAAGTGGGGATTGGAGTGTTTGTTGAGGTTTTTTTGGACAGGTTAATAATTTTTAATTGGGTAAATTTTCCCAGTTCATAGCTACTGGGAAAATGGGATTTTATTTAATTAATATTGACAATTATATACTTCAGCTGTCTTAAAATAGACAATTAGTTGCTTTTGGAAGGATTGTGGGGTGTTTTGAACAGAGAGGTGACAGATTTTGTTATAAATCAAGTGGATTTAAATAGGTGTTTATATTGTGTGGTAGTTTATTTTGGCAGGACTGTAAATAGTGATTTGTTTTCCACTTACTAAAAATGGTTGGGAGCAGAAAGCTTGGTAACACAGTTTGGGGCTAATCAAGCAATAAAATTTCCATTAAATGCTGTGATTCTGTTGATGCTGGATTCAAACTGGATGTTGTGGCTTCTGTCAAACAGGAGCGAAGACCTTTCCTCGCATCAGAGTGCAATGAATTGCCTAAAGCTGAGAAGTGGAGGCGTCAGGTAATGTCATGCTGTAGATTTTTCTGATTCTATAGTACACAGCATTTTAGCACTCCTTGTGCAGCCTGCTTACAGTTGGCTTGGAGCTTTTTTTCAGCATGCTGACAGTTCACAGAATAATTTAGATTAGAGTATCACATAGTTCACCGAGGTGTTCAGAGCAGGTCCTACCATGTCAAGTTGCCCAGGGCTGTGTCCAGATAAGTTTTCAGTATCTTCAGGTGTTTGGATTCCACAGCTTTTTGGGGGCTGTGTTCCAGTACTTGATTACCTTCTTAATAATTTTTTTTTTCCTCCTTGAATTTAATCAGAATTTAATCAGCTCCTACTTGTATTTGTTGCTACTTGTTCTATTATGCACTGCTCAAACTATCTGTCCCTGTCTTCTCTGTAACCCTGTAGTTGAAGACAGCTATAGGTTATCTCTGCATCTTAAGTTGGAACAAACCAAGTTCCCTCTGAGCCTTTCTCAGCACTTCATGTGCTCCTGCACTCATTGTGTGTACTGCTGTAAAAACATTTCTTTGTTTTTTAAGCAACTGAAGTGCTGTATTTGTCTGAATAAAATCTGTGTCAGTACTATTTTAGCCTTTTCTAGCTGGTTGTTTTTGTTGGGTGTTTGTTTGTTTGTTTTTTGAGAAATTAACTTCTGTGTTCTTGTTTAATTAGATCATTGGGGAAATTTCCAAGAAAGTGGCACAGATTCAAAATGGTAAGATTTTCCAGTTACTGGTTTTGTGTTTTTTATATTCAGTCCTAAGCAATAAAAATCACATTTTGTGTGAACTGTATTGTTTCCTTGCAACAATTCTGAAACCACTCTGGTGCTTCCAATAAGATGCTTAATTTAGTGTTTGTTTTGTGTTTTTTTTTCTCTCTCTCTCCCTCTAACAGCTGGATTAGGCGAATTCAGAATTCGTGACCTGAACGATGAAATAAACAAACTTTTGAGGGAGAAAGGACACTGGGAATTCAGAATAAAAGAGTTAGGAGGCCCTGACTATGCTGTAAGTGTAGTTTATTTTGTATGACATGACTGTTTTGCTTACAAGTGACTGAGAAAAAAATTGTTGCAATGTTTAGGTCACTGTGTTAGTTGGCCAGTGTTTATTAGACAGGAATGTTTTTAATCCCCTAAAAAATGTTAGGTTGTGTTAGAAGAAATGCTTATTTTTGTGATGAGCAAGTCAGACTTTTCAGACTCTCAGTTCTTAGAAGGGTTTTCATTTGCCACACCTAATTACTCTTGAAAATGAAATGATGACACTAGCTCTCACCCAAATGTCAGAAGTATGTTTATTTTCAGGTTTAGTAATGCTTCTGATACCCAAATATACTAGTACAGAGAATAAGAGAGCTCTAGATGTTTTGTGAAGGTCAGTCAGGTATGGTCACTATGGTTGGCATGGTCATTTTAAATGTGTCATTTGCTCAAAAATGACCTGTGGGGGTATTTTAGTGGGGGGAGTTTGAGCTGGTGTAGCCCATCTCCTTTCTCAGTCCTATATCAAGGTGCCCAGGCAAACAGCAAATACAAGATGCAAGAGGACTAAAATTTTAAACAATAAACTCTGTTTATTTTCCAGAGGATTGGACCAAAAATGTTAGATCATGAAGGGAAAGAAGTTCCTGGAAACAGAGGTTACAAATATTTTGGAGCTGCAAAGGATTTACCAGGAGTTAGAGAACTTTTTGAGAAGGAACGTAAGTAAATAGCAACTCTTCCCACATGTGACTCTGCCTGGGAGTATCTCTTGAGGAAAAGGTCTGCAGCAGTATGTCAGGAATGCAAGTAACAGAATATCCTGTGCCTTAGATTGGCTAACTGGAATGCTGAACACAAGTAATTAACTAAAATGGTATTTCTTTGGGCAAAGAACACCTGTCTGCAATTTAATTGAAGTAGGAAAGAGTAAACTGTTTTCTGCCAGGAGTTCCAAATAGCAAGGACTAATGTTCTGTAGAGACCTTCCAGCATGACAACTTAACTTTATTGATAAGTTCTATATTGTACTTTAAGTTCAGAATTAGGAAAAAACATGGGCTTGGACATAATTTCAGAAGCCAGGATGATGATGAATGACAGTCATGTTCTTTCAGCCCTCCCACCACCTCGGAAAACTAGAGCTGAGCTTATGAAAGCCATTGATGCAGAATACTATGGCTACAGGGATGAAGATGATGGTATTCTGGAGCCACTAGAACAAGAACATGAAAAGAAAGGTATGGAAGATTCAAAACCTGTGTACATCAGCACAAGAAAGAAGGTGGTTCACTCTGAACCTTATCGTTTTTCCTTGCAGATGTTGTCTTGTGTTTAGCTGTTAGATTTCATATGTCACATAGGTATTGTGGTGGGCATGTCAGGAGTGAAGTGTGCTTTAGAGCTGACTTTCATCTTTACTACTGCTAGTGATTTAATATTGTCAGTAAGTGATTTGGTTGTAGAGCAAAATCTCCTTTTTTTTTTTTTTCCCTCCTTTTAGTACTTAAGAATGTAAAAGAGCAGATTGCAGCAGGGAGATCTGTGGAACTCCAGTGGTTATCTCCCTCATTTGTGAAAATGGACTCTACCATCTGTTCCCTGTCTCACCTAATTTATCCACAGATAACAGCTCTTTAGTTTTCTTGGAAACCCTGAAGTCTTGGTGGCCTATGTTAATTTATCCATATCATCTGTCTCAGAACTTCAACACATTTGTTGGTATTTTTCCCTTTCAAACCCAGACTTCCTCAGTAGATAATATTTATCCACATGTCTGCTCTCTAGCTTTCTTACTGACTTGCCTGGTAAAGACATCAGGATTATGAGTCTTAATTCCTGAAACCCTCTTTAAAAAAATTAATTACCATTTGCCATCTTCTGGTGTTTGTGTCACTTTAAGCAAGAGGCCACCCACCACTTTTAAGAGTTTGGCTGTTTCCTAAATAATTATTTCAGTCCTTCTGGTGTCTGCTCCCTGGCCATTTGCTGCTGTTTGCTTTGTGTGCTTGTTTTATGATCTTTTCTTCTGAAGCTTCAGCTGCAGGCAGATCCTCAGTGCTCTGTAGTTGTCTTGCTATAGGAACCCTGGACTCTTCCACAGAACACACCATGAAAAACAAACACATTTGCTTGAATAGAGCTTCTTTTTGAAAACATTTTTCTCTTTGAAATTGAAAGTTTTGACAAAAACCTCAGAGGAAACTGCAGGAAGTGAGTTTTTAAAACGATTACAGGTTGTTGAACTTAGAGCTGTTACAAATGTTTATTTAGTATCTCTTGGTGTGCTCCTCCACTTGCCCCTTCTCCATGTGGAGATCTTCATAATACTGTGTCTTAGAGATTTGTGCTTTAAAAGAAGATAAATATGCTATGAGATGAGAGGTTTACGTGGGTGGTCACTGTAGAGTGTAATCATGTTTAATTAACTACATGGTGATCAACATTCCTATAGCTGATGACATGCTAGAGTTGTACAAGTCACTTAGCCCAGTTGTGTGACCTCTGTTACTCAGCACAGAAAGTAGGTTGATACTTTTCCGTGACATTTAAAGTCTAAAATGTACCCAAACTAAGGCATTATTGGGTACCCCACTGTCACAATGCTGACATTGGTTTTGCTCAGACTACACTGACACAAATATTAAGATACTGCATCAAGGCTCTGCAGTGTGTGAGTTACTGATGTGGAGGATTTAAGAAAGAAGTTTAGGTCTGTTTGAAGTAGGACTGTGCTGCTGTAACTTGCTCTCAGATACACTTGCTGTTTCCCTCACTAATCAGTTATAGCAGAAGCAGTAGAAAAATGGAAGATGGAAAGAGAAGCACGACTTGCAAGAGGTGAGGAGGAGGAGGAAGAGGAAGAAAACATTTATGCTGTCAATGATGATGAGGTATGTGATAGCTACAGTGAGGTAGCTTCATGAGTCTTCTAAGCTGCTGTTGGAGTTACTTTGTCAAGAACCTGTCTGCTGCTGCATTCTGCTTTTCACTCTGCTAAACTTCCTATATTCAATTGTCCCAGCTCAGTAGCAACTCATAGTGCAAGAGTGCACTTAGTCCCAGTTTAAAGAGCAGTGAAAGCTGTCAGCTAAGGAAGAATTCTTACTGGGGCAAGAAGCAACTAACAACTGAGACCTTGCTGTGATTTAACTGGCACTGCCTAGAATGCTGGTGCTTGTAGTAATGTGTGTTGTTAACACTGTCCTGCTTCCAAGTACAATCTACATCAGTAACAGCACAAGTAGTTTGTCTACAGTGGATTTCATGTTGTCAGGGGTTGCCAGGGTCTTGTTTGTACTTAAATCCTGATACAGCAAGGCTCTGCTGATGCTGTAACTGCTGCAATGTGGGTCTTGTTTCTTTATTTTTCCTGCTCCAAAAACAAGAGTAGTGAGGGACATTGCTGCCACTTTCCATGATCTGTAAAAGGGGTACTGGAAACCAGTTCTTATTTTGCAGTTTGTGCCTAAGTGGGTTTATCACAAGAATAAAAAGAAGATAGTGAGGTACAGCTTGTTGATTCCTTCAGTGCCCTGGTTTATTAGTATTGTTTTGTGGTTCATAAACTCCCCTTCTCAAGGATGAAAACAAAGCAGTACAGAGCTATGCAAGGAAATAATAAATATATTTTTAAAGCACTTGCTTTCTTGATTAGCTAGCTCCTCTTTGATTTATAACCAGGGAGATATGGAAGAGGAGGGAATGTAGCTTTATATTCATGCCTGTGCTGCAGAGGAAAAGCCATATGAAGAATGAAAGCAGTAACTGAAAATGTCAAGCAGCAGGATGATTGTCATAGTCCTTTCTGGTTCAGTCCTGTTCACCTCATTCCTGTGTCTGTAGCATCAATCATAGTTTTATCTGTTTCCCTCTGGCAAAGCAAACTTAAAAGCTTTTTTTTTATATGATCTCTGTAGAGCATAAAGTTGATGTGGCTTAATATTTGTTTTGATTATTTTCAGTCAGATCAGGAAGGTGGCAAGGATAGAGAAGGTGAAGAAGGCCAACCAAAATTCATTGCACATGTTCCAGTGCCTTCTCAACAGGAGGTAAGATATATCAAAATTGAGTTACAGAGCTGCACTCTAGCTTTTGCAAGACTTCACTTCTGGCAGGTCATTAGTGTACTTTGTTTATTTCTGTGACTTAACTCTCCAGCTGTTTAATCCTCTTGCAAATGGTGTGGAACTGGCCAGAATTATGGTACCATTGCTATAAACCTTTTCGCCTAAGAATTTC
This sequence comes from Ceyx cyanopectus, assembly GCA_013401355.1. NCBI lineage: Eukaryota > Metazoa > Chordata > Aves > Coraciiformes > Alcedinidae > Ceyx > Ceyx cyanopectus. Next base: position 64,768 of record VYZU01056199.1, on the reverse strand, counting down.
CCAAGTTTTCATTAGTATTGCATAAATCAGAAGGTGTTGTGGTGTTGTGATAGAGATTTTTTCCTCCTGCTCCAAGAGCTAAGCACACTAGGTTTCAGCATCTCTTAAGCTGAATGTCACTCTGCTCTCATATTTTCAGATTGAGGAAGCTCTTGTGCGGAGAAAGAAGATGGAGCTTCTTCAGAAGTATGCCAGTGAAACCCTCATGGCCCAGAGTGAAGAAGCAAAAACGCTCTTGGGACTGTAACATTGCCCCAGTATGTCCTGCTTTTTGTGTAATTCATCTGAAAGCAACAGGTTTCTATAGTCTGGCAGTAATTGTTTGAAACACTCTGAAAGTCCCTTTGGGTCTTGAGTGAACTGGTGAAGTCACAGTGTGTTCAGCAGAAGGAAAACCATCCTTTTGGTTTATCCACTGGGATGATCTGTGCTTCAGTGCTGAAAAGATCAAACCTAGACTAATGTGACTCTTCATCTGCAGCAGCTGTCTTCAATCCTTTCCCATTGTAAGAAGGTCTGTGCAGTTGTGCCTCTTACACATAGAACCACAAACCCTTCTAGTGGTTTGTAACCATGCCTGGGTGAAGTGCTTAAATGCTGGATATTTCAGCAGCTGTTGGAAATACTTACGACTTTGGACACCTTGTTCAAAAATTTTTACTAAAACTTATTTACAAGCCTGATGTCCCTTTCCATTCTAGCTTAAAGGATTGTGCTGTTTCTCTCATCATAGCTGAAGAATGGGATCCTAAACAGTTATCCACATAGGGATTCACAGCTCTGCATCCCCTGCTGCTCTATTCTTGTGTGCCTAGTGACCAGAGGCAGGTAACAGCAGGGCCTGCTCAGTCTTACAGGTGACTGGCCTTTGTTACACAGGTCTGAGTGAATGAAATTTTAAATGGTGCATCTGCAGCCTTGGAGTAGTAGAAGTGCTATCTAAGGAATATAGTATTTAATAACCAAGTAATCATGCCAGGGAGTATTTAGAGTTTCTAGATGCTCTTAGTATTTAGCACTATTGTAAATAATCTACTCCAGAACAATCAAAGCTCTATAGAGGTAAGCTTTGTTTTGCTTGATATAAATGAACAAACAAACAAAATAATCCCAGCCACCCTTGAAAAAGTGGAAAGCACAGCTGCTGAATTTAAATCTTAAAAAGAAAATAAATAACAAACTCAAGTATTGATGCAAGCAACATTGCATACATGCTCAAAAGAGAAGCTACAGGCCCCAAGCAAGGCCAAGATAATGACAAAGAAGTTTTTCAGGCAGTGCTGATCTCTGCTGACGAACACAGAAATGGAATAAATCCACAAAAATGTGGTATGGAACTGTGCCTTGAAAACTGTGGCTGCTGTTTGAACCCACTGTACTAAACATTCACTCTGTAGCTCTGGGTGCTGAGCATTTTAAAGCTGAAAACTTTTGGCAGCATCTGAGCTAACAAATAGCAGAGTAATTGTTTGCCAGCAGTGGTCTATAACAAAATACCTACATTCTCCTTGCTGTCCAGGCTGTGAAACTGCTGGTGAAGTTGGGGATGGGAACGTTCCCTGGCCAAAGCCATACAACACAGATCTTGGAGTTTGTCCTAGAAGAAGAAGTGGAGCATAGGCTCTGCATTAACTCTGAGTTTGCAGCTGTACTTGGACCTGTGTGTTTCTGGGCTTTTAATGCATACCATCAGCCTCCAGTATGTCTGCATTATTAAATGGCATTTTATACATGTTTACATGGAGCTTGTTCTCGTCTGCTTCAGTCTTGCACCCTGTGCAGTTTTGGCTTGAGGTTTGAGGAGGTAGCTCCCCTAACTGCTTGGTTCTCTGCATCAATATTGGCTTGCTTTTGTGTTTTAGAAGCATGCTTGGTTCCGTATTGTTTGATGCCAGCCATGGAACTGGTGCAGACTGGAACACATCTTCCTTGTTCTTTGTCCTTTTGAGTTCTTTTCTCGCTGGAGTCTAACGTCTTTTCCATCCGAAAGGGCCCTGCGCTTCTACGGCTCGCATGCGACGCTGCCTGATGAGGTAACACTGAGCCCAGCGCCCGGCGGGCGGGGCCTTCCCCCGCGGGGCGGTGCCTCGGGGCCGTGGGCGGGGCGCAGTTTGAAGCCCGGGCGGCGGCAGCCGGGGCCGGCAGCTCGGCGCTACCTCCGCTCTCTCCGCTTCCTTCTCCCCTCCAGTCCCGGCCGTGATGCCGCGGGCGTTGCTGCCGTTCCGCACTCTCCTCGGGGCCGGCGCCTCGGGGCGGCCGCCCTGGCCCTGGCTTCCGGCGCTCCGCGGGTTCTGCGGCGCTCCCGCGGCTGAGGGAAGCGGCGGGAGCCAGGTAAGACGGAGACCCGGGGCGGCGGCCGCGGGCCAGCCGTTGTGCCTTGGGAGCCGGTACGCCAGGCTGGCCCATGCCGGTAGCTTTAAGGCGTGCGGGGCGAGCCGGAGCGAAACCGAAACGCTCTCGGCGGGTGTGGCCGGGCCGGGCCTCCCGCCGGCTCAGGAGCAGCTGCGGGGGAGCGGGCGCGGAGGGCGGTGCTTCCCGAGTCCACGGCTTCCCCAGCTCTAAGGGATCGTATCTTTCCCGGCCGCCCGGGATCTGCGAGACCATAACCGAGGGTTTCCCTGTCGGTGCCTGCGCGCTCCCCTCTCCCCCCGGCTTTTGCTTTGTGCGGTTACAGAAGGGAGAGCGAGAAGGGGTTGCGGTGGCGCCGAGAGGAAGCGCGGGGCTTCACCCGCCCCTGGATGATCTCTGCTGGCGGGCAGGAGTGTTCCCTTCGGGGCAGAGACAAAAAAAAAGCAGCTCTCACTTTCATTATTTCCCTGTTGGATATATTCTGTATACCGAGAGATATTTTTGTGCGTGTCGTGTGTGATACCGTGTTGTTCGCTGTAAAATTCGTACTTGTGATTATATTACAGACCGCAAAATTAATGTAACGAACCGCGTTTCTTATGAAGCTTCGCCGCGGTGGCTACTTGGGCGATTTCTGGTGGCGGTTCCCCCAGACGCTGTTTGCAGGGAGCCGGCAGCGTCATCCTTGGGGCCGCGGCGTTAGTGCTCGGCGGGGGCGGCTTGGACACGGCGCTTGCGGGGCTTCTTGGTTATAAAGAGAGGAGGAAAAGACGAGGTCTTCAGCGAGAGTTGGTTCATATGAAGCGAAGAAAAACCGGTTGCCCAGTTGAAATCGGTGCCGATGCGATACGTTTAAAGCTTGGCTTTAAACTTTAAACTTTAAACACTTGGGCGGTGTGGGGAGCGGACTCAAGTCCGGTTTGCCGCTGTTGTTGGCGTGCGGTGATGTTAGAAAATGCAGCGGCGAGCGCTAGCGTGTCCCGTGTGGCCGAGGCTACGTCACAGTTCACGTGGCAGTGACAGTGTCTCTGTGCTGTACCCAGCTGTGGAGAAAAATGTAACCTCTAAATAATTGATGAGAAAAGTGCTGCTTAAATAGATAAAATGTCCTAATCTTTGCCTCGGGAGAAGAGTGGGCTGGGTCGCTGTCAGTGAGCGCCCTGAGATGGCTCCGGGAGCAGAGACTGGGCCACCTCCCTCGGCCGGAGTCATCTCTGCGCCTGTCAGATGGGGCATCACACTCAGTCTCTGCACTTCATCTCTTGATCCTTTTTTTATCAGATGGTGGAAGAGTCCCAGATTCCATTTGAGGTTTGGGAGAAAAATGAAGTTTAGAGACCCTTTCTGATCAGTCCCTTTCTTACCTGATTCAGTAATGGTTTCATTTATCTCTCTCTCTCTCTCTCATTCTCTCTCTGCTTCTTATCACCCAGCTCATCTTTCTTACACCCGGGAAGGAGGCTTTCCTTTTGCTCTCCTTTTCTGGGTTCACGAAGTCCAGCTCTTCTTCAAAGGCGAGGAAGTGGGGGAGAAATTTTAGTAACTCAAACAGCATCTTTGATGAAGGAGGTGCTGACTTGACCAATAGGCATTAGTCTGCCACTTACAAAACTAAGAATCTGCTCCTTACACATCACTTCAGTTCAACAGGTATCTATGGAAAAGTACAGGTAGCAGCAGGGACAGTTTTAGTATCTACACAACTTGTAAGGGAGGAGTCAGGTACTGCATTCGAGACCTATGTGCTGCTGAAAAATGTACTGAAGTTTGTTTTGTTAGTAATTTACTTTGTTAGTATTCTGTGCATTGAATTACCTGTGGGGTCAGACTGGTCCTCACTGGTGTGAGTGGCTGTCACAGCAGCATGTATTTTGTACCTTTTAAACTCAATTTATCCCTGTCTTCTGAGCCATTCTGGAATAATTTATAAAGTAAGGTAGAGTTCATGAAGTCTGCATGCATAAGGAAAGGGTAGCTGTACAGCTCTTTTTCACAGTAGGTATTTTAGCATATGAATATAAGAAACATTAAAATGTACAAAGTTAAAAATCTTTCTGTGTGGAGACATTGGGTTATCTCAGTGTTACCTTTGCTTATCAGACATTTAAGTGTAGACATAACTAGCATACTTTTTCTTTTCAATTCCTTCTTACAGCTCAATATACGGCCATCCTTTGGTTTTCTTTTTGACATTGATGGTGTACTGGTACGAGGAAAGACTCCAATTCCTGCTGCAAAAACAGCCTTTCAAAAGCTAGTGAATTCTCAGGGACAGTTCTTGGTGCCTGTGGTGTTTGTCACCAATGCAGGGAATTGCCTTCGCCAGAAAAAAGCTGATCAGTTGTCTCATCTACTGGGAGTTCCGGTGAGTAGCTTAGAATCCTGTTTATTCAGTTATTTACTTAGGGTGAATATGTCAAATGTACTATCTTGGATTAAATGGGGTCCAGTTCATCAGTTCCATCAGTTCTGTTTTTCCCTTAAGCCCACTGGAATGCTTTGCTGGAGGTAATATAATAAATGTTGTCCAAAGCTAATGGCATTTCCTTTGGTAAAGGTACTGATTTTCCAATAGTAATGGTATTCCTTTGCAATGTTTTTATTGTGGGAATAAATCTTGCCTTTTCCTGAATAAAAAAAATATATGTGCCAGTAACATGACTCTCTGCTCTAGATTGCTGAGTGTCTTCTGTGGCAATGTGCCAGAGGGGAGCTTCCTGCCTGTTTTTGATATAATTGACAAAATGTTGTTCTCCCTGATTTGCTCCATCCCTGGATGTGTTCAAGACCAGGTTGGACAGGGCTTTGAGTAACCTGGTCTAGTGGTAGGTGTGGAACTAGATGACCTTTAAGGTCCCTTCCAACCCAAACCATCCAATAGTTCTATGATCTGTGGGGCACTCTGGGCACTAGGACCTCTCTGTTGCTGGAGACTGTTCGAGCATTACCAAGAGAAACCATGAAGTCAGTTCTGCAGTGCCTTTTTCAGGAAGGGCCAGCAGACCTGAGCATATCTATCTGTATCAGTAATAATCCTATGTCATGGGTAAAAGGACTGCTCAGGTTTGGTTTATGGTTGGTGGTTTGTGGTTTTTGTTTGCTGTTGTTTGGTTGGTTTGATGTGTTGTTTCTTGTTGATTTGGTTTGTTTTTTTGGGTTTTGGTTTGGTTTATTAGATTTGTAAATGTAATAAGTAGTGACATGTCATAGTATCCTTTCAGGATAGTAATTTTACTGGGTTTATACCTGTAGAAGGAATGGGGTATGTAAACTTAAAGAAAGAGGGGTTTTGATACAATTAAATCAGTGTTGCAGTCTAGCAAAAGGAGTATGACTGGAATCAGGGCAGTGCTGATTCTTCTTCTAACTGAATTTGGTGGTTCTATAGGAAAACCTGGTGTTCATGTTGAATAGCGTATTTCTGAAAGGGCTGTGTTTGACAGTGTGTCAGGAATGTTTTTTCTGGCATATTAACAATAAGTCATCTGTAAAATGTAGGAGAAAATTATACAGTTGGGTTTTACATAGATATGTATGATTGGTTTGTGATTCATAGAACTTGTCACACCCTTTAATTCTACATACAAGGAACTTACTTGGAAACCATTGGGCTCCTTTTGTTTTTAAATCCCAAACAGATTTCCCAAGACCAAGTGATGATGTCACACAGTCCTCTGCGGATGTTCAAACGGTATCATGAAAAATGTGTTCTAGTATCTGGACAAGGACCACTTCTTGATATTGCTCAAGAGTATCTTTTAATAACAAACAACCCCAAAACAAAAAAAAAGCGAGCACAAAAAAACTTTAAGTATTTTCCTTAAGTTCAGAGGATCCTGTGGTCAAGTGAATACAACGTATTTCAACACCTCAAATCCAGTAATGAGCAATGGTTGTTCTTGCTATGATATCAAATTTATGTTTTGAAAATGGTCGTTTTGTTGATATTTGCTTTGCCAAAGCAAATAAATAATTATTTCTTAAATTTGCTGAAGTGTCATTTAGATACACAAAGGTTTTGTGCTCTCCTGAGGATGAGAGCATGATGTTCTGTTATTTATCACAGCTGACTTTTAGCTCAGGGGTGCAAGATCTGTTTGTAAACAATGGACCAGGCCAGGTCATGTTGCTTTTGTAACCAACATCAAGAGCAGAATGATGCTTGAAAATATTTGGCTGCTCATGTGGTCGTTCTGCCAAAAAAATCCTCAAATTAGGTTGATCTAACAGTCCCATCAAAAACTGCAATTTAATGTCCTTAACTTTTGCACGTTTTTTGCTCATGCTTCTGTTTACTTTCTTCAGCACTTTTTCCTTTATTGGGATTTTAATTAAAGTTGTTGTAAATCATAAATTGTAAAAAATGTGTATGTCTTTTTAAGTATTTTATTTCAAATTATAAAAAGATAAAAAATACTGACAGAACATTTCATTCAACTGCCAAAATTGGCTAAGAGAAAAGTATTCTTACAAGACCGCATGCAAAATAGAAAAAAACTATTTCTGTTAGATATAATTTTCCTACAGGATAATCTTATCTGAAAATAATTTTACAAATGGCTCATGGTGTTAGTTCCAATGCCAAATCAGGTGGCTTCGTTTGTATAACTGATATATTTAAATAACTCTTATTTTCATTTGAATTGTAAGACATTGTCTTGACGTTGTATGGAGCAGCATGACTGCTTTTGGCATAGATGAGCAGTTTTAGTTTGATTACCTCTTGTTAACTAAGTTTAAATTGTTGGGATATATCAACATTTGAGAGCACTACTATGCAAATCAGGAGGTTAGTTATTTTTTTTCTCTTCTCATACTTCCCTTTTTTTGGTGTGTTTCTGTCTTTATCTTAACTACCATAGTTAAAACAGAGCACTGAGTCCTGCATTTTGGAAGAGGCTGAGCTTTTTGGTGTTTGTTTAACTTGCAGCTGTAATGGCCTAAGGAGAGCCCAGTTTGCAGAGACAATCTTTTTTCCTCAGCCTGCTCATATTTCTATCCTGCAATAGTTACATAATATGTTGTCTTACTGCCTGATAAACTTGTTTTTGTGTTTATGTAAAGATGGTCTTGGGAGTATTGCAGGCTTGGAGCAGCTTCTTGCATCTAATCTCATATTTGGAGGAAGATTTATGTGTAATTTCTGTTTTAAGATTTCAGACACACAGGTCTCTCATTTATAAATATGTGGACAATCATCTTTTTATCTCGCAGAGGAAAAAGGCAGTCTTTCATATGTTGCTTTCATTCCGAAATAATTCGCTTTACCAGACAAACCGTGTATGTTAAAATTGTTAAAACTGAGTCACCAGTTTTTAAAATCTTTTAATACCAGTAGTTGTGTATATCCTTAACTGCTGTTTTCCCAGCCTTGGTTTCTGCCAGCCTATTACCATCGAAACACTGCGGGAGAAACACCCTCTGCTAGATGCAGTTGACCATGACAGAAGATCTAACATTCTGGTGAGTGTGTATTTCTGCTGCAAAATTATTTGTTTTCCCTTTTAAAATTCTTCATTTACCCTTTTCTACTACAACATGCTACAGTAGGTGTCAAGAGGACTGCCTTTGTATCATTTCTAGACTGTCAAGTTGCTTTGATTGTAAATTAATGCTTTGTAGATAACCTTTTTTTTGACAAAGGACTCCCTTTCTTGTTTATACCATTGTTTAAATATATGTAAGCTACTGAGCCAATGTTGTACTTGGGCTTTGTTTTTCTGCTTCTTTATTACAGCATTTTCAAGAACAACAGTATAGACTTTTTTTTCTATCAGTGGTAATTCTTTGACATAATCTTTGATTTTGTAACTTGCTGGTGTGGGAAAAGTTATAATTTAATACAGATAACTAATTCAAAATCTGCCTTGGAAAGCTTATCAGCTTCCTAGGATGTGGGGAAGATAAAATAAGTTTTCCTTTGCTATAGGATTGTCTTGGTGTTGTTTCTAGGCTGTGCAGTTGCTTTAATTATAAATTTATGCTTTACAGGTAACTTAAGTTTTCTGCAAAGGACTCCCTTTCTGGTTTATACTATTATTTAAATGTATTTAATTATTAACAGCACTTTACAACAGATTTGTGCACAATTTTAACAGGAAGTGAATATACCCAGAGTAATTGCATGTGTGTATTGTACATATTCAGGGTCGGTATGTAGAGTGTTTTTTTTTTCCCCCCATGCTAAGTCAAAAAATCCTTTGTGTTTCATAGAATCTGTAACTTGTTTATTTTTGCCTTGCTTCTCAACCACAAAGGTGCAGAAGTCCAAGAAACTGTTAATGTATTTGTCACTGTAAGGAGTAAATAATGAAGTTCAACCCCTTATTTGTTTAGCAAATATACTCTGTGTTATGCAGGGTGGTTTTCTTTCTTATGAGTGTCAAAGAAATGCATTCCAAACCCTCTTTTTCTAATGTCTTCTTAATACCAGAGGCCTCTTACTCCTGTGGAAAAATAAATGTCTGCACTTTCCTACACAAGTAAATAAAACAACTGCAGCTTTATTGCTTGCCAGAGGCAGTGAAATAGAGGTGGGAGGCCAGGAGTATGGAACACAGTAACTTACCCATTGTCCCTTGGCCACAAGGCTTCACTTTAGACTTGAAATACAGGTTTCTAAGTCGGCTGATGTTTGGTCTACACCAAAATAGAGAGTGTGTTTCCTGTCACTGTTGCAGGAGGCAACTGTGAGACTAAGTTCGTATTTATTCTGTTAAAAATAGTAGTAGATGTTTAATCTCATAGAAAACTTTCACTTTTTTCTTGCAGTACCCCTCTTCTGTGGAGCTTCCCAAGATTGAGGGTCAGTTATCTTTATTTAACTTGCAACTCTTAATTCATAGCTGAAATATCTTTATTGCACTTTATAATTAGAATTTATTTTTAGACTGATGGGTAATTCAGAAAGTTGGCTGAGACAATTCTAAAATGTCCTTATTAATGACATCTGTCATTAATTTGGAATTTATCATATGTGATGAAGGTGGGGTTTTTTCATGTGTGGAGTTTTCAGCCTTGTGTATTGAAGTTTCAGCAGGTCGGTGAGTTTCTACTTTCCTTTTCATCTCCCTTAAACCGGCTGTGGTTGCCTTCTTGTTAGAAAGGAGGAAGGAACTGACATGTGTTCAGAAATAAGAAGTCTTATTTTTACAGTAGTCGGGGGATAGTATGAGAAGCATCTTGTCTCAGCATCTCATCTAAAGTAGAAAACTGGACTTTAGGGTTTAAAAAAATCCATGTCAGATTATTTCTGGAAACCAGAAAAAAGTGTATAAAAACAGCCTTTAGATTTTAAAAGTAAAAAATTCCTGGTTTAGAGTCAGAATTAGAAATACAATTTAGAAGGTAATATATTGTGGTGCTGTGGAGAAGCTTAGCCAATAATACAGTAACAAAAAATAGTTCTTAAACCTGGAAATTTTTGCAGTGGGGTCCTGTATCTTCTGAGATTTCCTTTGAATATGTAATATATTAAGCCCCAAAGTTTAAGTTAATGTGATTTATTTCATCAGTTCATAGTTAAATCAAGTCGCTTTGTTCAGTCTCTGTAGACCAAGTTTTAGCATCAGGGATTTGGTACCCTGTTAACTATTTCTGTAAATTAACTAATTCCATAACTTTTATGTAATTCTTGTTCTCATAGCTGTTGTTTTGTTCGGGGAGCCAGTCAGATGGGAAACCAACCTCCAGCTGATAATAGATGTTCTGCTGACAAGTGGCTATCCTGGAAATCCCTATCACCAACAAAACTACCCTCACATTCCTGTGCTGGCTTGTAACATGGATCTGATGTGGGTAGCTGAAGCACAGTCTCCAAGGTAAGTGCAATTAGAACACGTGATCTTTTTGGGGTTTCCTTGTTGCTTTGGTCAAATTTAGGGGCAGTAATTTTATGATAGATGCTCTTCACAGCAGCTCTCAGCTTTGAGCACGGCGTCTCTAAAGCAGTTTGCTTTTATCAAGGGCTGCCTCCTTCCTGCTTGCATTACTGCATTCAGGTAATCAGTTACTTGAGATAAAAACTGCTTTTAAGCTCAAAACCTTGTTTTGCCACTCTCAGAGGAGTGGGGAAAGACAGGATTTTGCCTGAGGGCCTCAGTGTTGGTTCAAAAGAAAAGAAAAAACTATCAAGATGATTAAGGGAGGGGACTATCTTATCTTATGAGGAGAGGCTGAGAGAGCTGGGGCTCTTTACCCTGGAGGGGACTGAGGGGGGACCTCATCAGTGTCTATCAATATGTTAAGGGTGAGTGTAGGGAGGATGGAGCCAGACTCTTCTCAGTGTCATCCAATGATAGGACAAGAGACAATGGCAGTAAGTTGGAGCACAAGAGGTTTAGGGGAAACACAAGGAAAAACTTTTTCCCAGTGAGGGTGACAGAGCTCTGGAATGGGCTGCCCAAGGGGGGTTGTGGAGTCTCCTTCTCCGGAGACACTCAAAACCCGGCTGGATGTGTTCCTGGGTGAGTTAGTCTAGGTGATCCTGCTCTGGCAGGGGGGTTGGACGAGATGATCTTCTAGGTCCCTTCCAACCCCTAACATTCTCTGATTCTGTAAAATGGCGTCCCCCCCACCCACAAAATGGCGGCCCCCCATTTTTTGTTTGTTTGTTTTCAATAGAAGGTCTTTCTTCAATAGTTTTGTCTCCTCTCCCTTTTCATTAGTCTAAAATTTTATATAGACATTATATATATATTTTTTATATAGAAATAATTGTTATGAGTTGATTGCTGCCTTCTCTGATGACGTCTTTGACCTCAGGTCATCCTTACTTGGATACAAAGCATAAATCAGCATCTCTAATTAGCACGTTGTCAAAAGACAGCCAGGTGGTTGGCCTCCCATTACATGCTCATCTTGATCACAGTACTTGAATGAGTTATCAAGTACATGCTGTAAAATTATGGTTCCTTGCTACTCCTTTGCATCTGTTGGTTGGTTGGTTTTGTTTTTAGAGAAACCCATGAAGCTTTTTTGTTTCCATGTTACAATTGGGGTTTGGTGTGCTCTTGTGTTTAAGGAGATAAAGCATGGGACTGAAGAAAAGTGGCTTTCTTGTTTCTCTTCTGTGTTAATGTAGCTAATTCTGTGAGGTCATTCCAGGGGGTAAATCACAAGCCAGGCATTATTTCAAGAAGTATCACTTTTGTAACCAAGGTATCTATTGAAGTGCAAGCAAGGGCGACACTGCTTGAAAAGTAGGTCAGTCTTCTGTGCTCTCCTCATAATGTGTATTTATTGTGGTGTTTATTGTTCTCTCAATTTCCAGTGAAACAGCTTTGGAAATGACACATGAAAACTGAGGGAAATCTGAGAGTTACAGGTTATTATTTATTCCTAAAAGCTCATGAAATAAAGCCTTGTTTTTCTTATCTGGGCTTAATATTTGTTTTGCCTTTCCACCTGTGTAGGTTTGGGCATGGAACATTCATGGTCTGCTTGGAAAACATTTACAAGAAGATCACTGGCAAAGACCTGAAGTACGAGGCCCTGATGGGCAAGCCCAGCCGAGTGACGTACCAGTACGCGGAGCAGCTGCTCCGGGCACAGGCCGCGCAGCGCCACTGGACACAGCCCATCCTGACCCTCTACGCTGTGGGGTACGCTGCCCTGAGCCTGGCGGGAAACAACTGGCAATAGCAACCCTAGCAAAGGAGAATACACAACTCCTACCTCTTTGTCTCATGCCATTGGGACCACCTAAGGTTCTCAGGGCTATAGTGTCGGGTTTTTGTAATGTTTTCGAGCTTCACTGCTTCTAATCTTGAAAACTAATAATACTTTTCTCTGTGTGTAATTTCTGTAGAAGCACAAGAAGTGGTTTATATACAACTAAGATTTTTAATTTTAAAAAAATGTGTTTTTTATTATTATTTTATTTCTATAATACACTGTAAAACAAAAGTATTCACATGGGTGTTTGCTTTATTTGTTTTACTGGTGTAGCAACCACCAAGCACTGAGTCAATGACGGCTGTTAGAGAATGCAGAGCTAGAAATGGTGGGGTCATTAAGCATGGTCATATGCTATTGTGTGTGCCATCACATCATTGAATCCTTTTCATAGAAATAGATAAAGCTGCATTGTATTAAAGACTGTTTGAGAATCTCCAAGATGTTTAGAAATATAGTAAACTCATTCATGGCCTGCTAATGCCTATTGCTGATTTCCTCTCCCATGCTCCCATCTGCAATTTCAATATGGAGAGTCACTTTAACATATCATGCTTAATGAAAATGGTGTAATAAAAAAGCTATAGGATTGGATTTCTTCCAATCTGCAGATCTTCTGATCTTCCACACAGAATCAGTCATACTGCTTGGAAGAGACCTTTAAGATTGAGGCAAACTGTTAACCCAGCACTGCCAGGCTACCACTAAACCATGGCCCTCAGCACCACACCTATATGGCTTTGAAACCCCTCCAGGGATGGTGACTTTACCACTGCCCTGGGTAGCCTGGGCCAGGCATTGGCAGCCCTTGTAGGGAAGAAATTTTTCCTCATGTCCAACCTAAACCTCTCCTGGCACAACTGGAGGTTGTTTTCTCTTGTCCTATGGCTTGTCCCTTGGGAGAAGAGACTGATGTGAAGTATAAAATAAACTGTTAAATCAAATCCATAAAAACATTGTCAAATGTCAAGGTACAAAAGACTGACCTTGCACTGCTGACTAAACTTTCTGCTTTTATTTTCAGAGATAATCTCATGACTGATGTCTATGGTGCTAACCTGTACAATCGCTACCTTGAAGAGAACTCCAGAAAAGGTTCAAAATCATGGATTCAGGCCCAAGTTGTTGGTGGCAGAGGGTCAGCCACAGTTTCTCACGAGGATGAAATAGGCAACAGTTGGGAGAATGAGTTGGCATCGGCAGCTGCTGCCCACTGTAGGTCTGTTCTTGTCTGTACTGGGGTTTACAACCCTCACACTGAGGTCCCCTTGGATACCCAGGAGAGCATAACAGAGACGGTGTTTCATGGCCACAGAGATTTCAGGTTTGATCCTGGGTTAGTAGAACCAGATCATATTGTACCAGATGTTGATGCTGCTGTAGACCTGGTCTTCCATCTGGAGAACTTTGCACCTAGTTGAGGTGACATGTTTTCTTAAGGACTGCTTAGTGCTATGCTTTTCTTCCCCCAAAAAAGCAAACTGTGTTTTAAAATCATGCCACAAACTGCTGCTTTCTAAAATTTTTAACTTTTAAATGAATACAGTCTTATATTAAGTATATTTAGTATACTTAGATATATTAATATGCTTAATATAATAATAATAAATATCAATAATGCTTTTTAAAGTACTTTGAAATACACAATTTCTTGCTTTAGTTACCCTTTATTGTCCTCCTGTTTCTTGTGTTAGGTATTTTAATAGCAATTTTTCATAGTAGCTTATGCATGTTACTGGTGCTTAAATTCCCACATTAATTTACTGGAAGATTTGACTTCTAGGTACTGGGCATCTTGAGGACATCGAGTTGTGGTGCTGGTGTCATTCACACAGTTACAGTTTGGCTGGTATGGAGCACTCAGCATGTTCTTCTGTCTGGTATTGTGCCAGTGCTTCTTTAAATGAGAGAAATTTGAGTCCCTTCTGCTACTCTGTCCTTGCTCACTTATAACCCTGCAGCCTTTCCGATCTGTTTTCCACGTGCCTGGAGCTGCAGCTGCTGCTCTCTGCTCTGCCATGTAAAAGCCTTAAGAGACATGCCCACATGAGGCAGACGTAGCTTGGTAACACTGTTCCTGGAGCTCCAACTGAACTGAGCAGTCAGGTCAGGAAAGCAGCCAACACTGGCTGTCCTGTGTGGCATAGTACTTGGCTGGTTTGTCTTTGCCTTTCACCTGCACTTTTGTGAGGAATTTAGACTGTTAGAAACCTTTAGCAACTTGGGTGTATTTCTGTCAGTTGGACTTTTCCACTGAATGAGTGACTACTATTTGGGCTAAAAGTGCCTAGTTTTACTAGTTTTTTACTTGAAGCTTCATACCACTGTGGTAATTAACAGGCCCTTAGTGTAAAAGATTTCCTCTTGTGGCAGTCTTAGGTGTTGGTTGCTTCATGTATTTTGTAGCTGTTCATGTAAAAAAAAAAAAGTAACTTATTTATGTTATTTTTGTAAAATACTTCTAAACCTGTTCATCCCAAAGATGTCTTTTGAAAATGTTTTTGTGTTAATTTGTTATGGTGTAATTATGGCGTAAGATTGGGAAAAAATGCTGATGAAGTGTGTTTTGACAACGAAGTCAACTTACAAACAGCACTTAACATCACCTTGGGGGCTAGTCAAGCTTGTATGGTTGGGTTTTTGGTTGGTTTTGTTTTTTTCAAATTGGAAATTGTACAAACTGTGGGTCTTCAGTTTTGCCAGGTTCTTGCAGAACTAGTGGAACACTGTCCTAAAAGCAGTGATAGACATATGGTGGCATAAAATGGAATGACTTCCTGGCAAACTGTTTCACTGTTTCTTAGCCTGATACCAAAATCAGAAAACTTGCATCATGAAGAGAACCTTGCTGTTGTGAGGTCAGATGTTGTTGTTGTGGTTTTTTTTCCAGTTGCAAACCACTTTAATCCCCCTCTCAACTGTTGATTCATCATGGTTCATAAGTAGCTTTCAACATATCTTACTGGATCCAGTGTAAGAATGGCATATTTCAATGGCATGTTTCCTGTTTGTTCACTTAAAGTTTCACAGCAGCACATTCTTGTTTTTATTTATTTGAATAATTGGTACAGTAAACATCTATATTGCTATTTCTTGAGCACTTTTCTGTAATACACCAGCTATCTGCCAAGTATGCCAAACCAAACCTTCCCAAATAAAGACTGTAGGTTTGTACCCTGTCAGGATGAGGTGAAATTGTGTTGTCCCACATTGCAGAGCTCTTTACAGCTTTTTTTTCAGGATGTCAGTGAAACAAGGAATAAAAATGTGGACGTTGATGAAGAACAGGAAAAATTCCGATTGTTTCTTCTTTTTTCCTCAGTGTATTCATGAACACTTCACAAGGCTCCTGAATGAACTGTGTATGTAGGTACTTCTCAAACTTCATCCCTCAAGGCAACATTAACTTCTAATGCATATGTAAAGGCAGTTCTGTTTGGCTGCTAATCGGGGTGCTGCTGTGTGTTAACAAAGGTTAAGACGAAAGGATTTTAGTCTTAGGGCTCTCTTAGACTCTTTAGGCTATGTCTGCCTTTCAGGGGTCTGCGTGTTGCCTGCTGAGTCTGCCTGAGGGATCTTCATCTGTGTGTGGCTGTTCATCTATGTACAGCTGAGTCCCAACAGTGGATGAGGAGACCACGAGATTTGGGGCACAAATAATAAAGTAGGCACTTTCTGCCACAGGTGGTTAGTGTACATGGGTATTACTATAAAGCACAAAAGAGAAATGGTGGAGTAGACCCTTGTGGGCACCAGTGAGCTCAGCAAATATTTTAATGACATACCATGAAAAAATAATAATTATGTATTTGAAGGAGTATAGGGAGTTATCACTGAGGCTGTTTGCCTGAAGCTCTTGCCAAGCATGAAGAACTTCACAGTACCCACTTGCTTGATGTTCCCACTGCTCAGCTGCAGTGCTGAGCTGGCTACACTGGAATTAGACCGTGTGCTCTCTAATTAGTACTGCAACCACACAGCTATAGAGCCTGGAACCAAGCTGTTCCCTCAGTGACATGTCTCAGCGTTGATGTGCACTGAGCACTGACACTGTAGTCAGAATTAGAAGTACTGCTGGTGTGAGTAGCACAGCAAAATCCCTGCACTTTGCAAAGCCTTTCTGTTCCTCCCCAAGCGAGTCCCGGGCCAGTTTGCGTTTCTGCTTAAATTGCTGGTGAAAATACTGGTGCAAAGGTGTTAGTGAGTGATGTGAGTAAGCCTTCTGCTCACTTTACTCACTACTGAATTCCACCAGAAGACTTGTAATCTATGTTTTTGTGAACCCCTCCCCCAACAAGCAGATACTGTTCATTATATTGTTATTTAATGACCTGCAAATGAAGATGCCCCACTGCCAGTCTCCTAAGTCTTTGTATTTCATTCCTCCTATTCACTCAAGGGGTGGTGCAGATGAGAATGTTTTTGAAAAGAAGTGTAAAACACTGCATTGGAGTTCAAAAAATTCCAGCATGTTGAGGGTGTTGGAAGTGACCTCTGGAGATCCTCCTGCTCCAGCAGGGTGCCCAGGATCACACTGTCCAGGTGGGTTTGGAAATCTCTTCAGAGAGATTCCACAACCTCTCTGGGCAGCCTGGGCCAGCCTCTGGCACCCTCACAAGAAAGTTCTTCCTTTAGTGGTTTCAAGTTAATCAGAAATATGCAATTGCAGTAAGAGCTATGGTTTGTGTTTAGGGTTTATGTGTTTTATAACACTGACAATTGTTTGGGCTTTCTCCAGCAAGAACATAACTGTGACATGAAGTGACCCAGTGAAGGCTGTTTCTGTGAAGTGTGGAAAGGATGCAGAGTTGAAAGGCCCCAGAGTATTTGTGTTTTGTTCCATCAGTGAATGGACAGACTCACGGTGACAGGTATTGTACCATGGCCATGCTCTTTCCGCTAGAAACAAAACCTGTTTCTAGGTGATGGATTTTTCCATCCAGGAAAATCCAGTATTCATCCGCCCAGGAGAAATACTAACAAAATGATTCACAGGAATAGTGAAAAAAAAAATCTTCCCTGCAAGAGTTGTCAGAACCTGGCCTAGGCTGCCCAGGGCAGTGGTGGAGTCCCCATCCCTGGAAGGGTTTCAATTCTCCTCTACTGATGTTAGAATTAAAGACCCAAGCAAAAAGAAGGGAGCGTTGCTTTGTTTAACTTCCATCAATTTAATTAAACCTAGGATCTGAATGTTCCCATGGGCAGGTACCATTGTAACTACATTGTTTGCACTTAATTGTAAGCACTAAGTTACTTGTGCTGCTCCAGCACTGAGGGCTTTGGTTTCCACTCAGTCTTCTGGCTGGTTATGTTGCAGAGCTTGTTAATTGGAAACAATTTAATGTGTGTGCTTTTCTATACATGATGGGCAGTTGTTGGGATAAGAGGAAGAGAATTAAGCACTGGTTGTTTAATAGAGTATATGAGAGCTTATCTAGTGTAAAAGCAGATGACCACAGAACAGGATACAGGACTTTGTAGCACTTGGTTTTGTTTCTGATGATAAATGGCAGTAAGGTGCGTCAATAAAATAACAAAAGGTATTAATTGCCAAATATTTACTTTTAATTAACCTTTTTAATGATGCTCATTACAATGTACCACTAATTTGCTAAAATTCACAACAAAAAGCAGGTTTCATATGTTTAAAAATATTTTTTATAATAAATTCATAAATAGATGAAGGTAAAGTATATTAAAAAAAAATTTAAAAATCACTGTAGTATGCAAGCTTGCTCCCTTGGCTTCTCTTATTCCCAATGATCTAGTCAGTATTGGGGTTAACAACGTTTAAAATCAAAGTAGTTACTGCTGATTAGAAATGTACAGCCTGCATCTCTTGAAGAAACCATGAAAAACACCAACAGATCTATTCTAGAAAATGCAGGATTGTTTTATCACTGTTACCATCCAAAACCCTTAAATCACTTTGGAATGCAGCGAATGAATTCAATATGAATCAGAGCTTTTGATTTTCCCCCCGACAGGTGCGTGAGCCAGACCCGCCTGCCGTGTCATCCTGTCCTGGTGCTGTGGGCTTTGTGCTGATCGGGTCTCGGCGAGCAAGGACGAAAGAGGGAAGTGCTGGTCAACAGCACGGAGCTTATCCCACTGCCAACCCCTTCTGCACTCCTCCTTACAGGCTTACAGGACAGACATCTCCACACACTGTCAGCAAGCAGAGGGTGAGTTCAGTTATTTGTGTGTTCCCGTACCGGCTTTGTGTCTGCCAAGCAGGGCCGGGCCTGATCCCTGCCATGGAACGGTGTCTGCAGCACCACTGCACTGCTGCAGCTGGGGAGCCCCTCACCAGACACCACCAAACTCCAGCAGCAAAGTTGGTCTCATCCATATTCTCACTCTCCTTGGAAAATGTATCTAGTGTTTGACAGCGTCACCTTTCAAACTACAGGAAAAAGCTTAGAATCCTCCATTTTAATACCACTGATAAAGGGAATAAATGCTCATTTATGCACAGCACTGATACAAAGAATGAAGAATAGAGGATACTCCTGGCACTCTGCCTTTCACATTAACGTGTTAATTTTTTTTTCCTGATCACCGTTTCCCTTTAGTGCAAAAGCAGCTGCATACACGAGGTGCTTTTGCAGTGGTAACTAGAAGCTTTCAAAGACATTGGTAGGCACCCAACTGCAGCTTTAACAGCTCTAAAAATTCCCCTCAACTCACTTTTTAGAAGTACCTTCCAATTGTCAAGACAAGTTTGCATGCCCTGTTCGAAGGACAATCTGTCCTACCCCCGTTTTCATATACAGCAGTTCAGATACCCCCAGACACCATATTTAGCTGGAATAGCAAATTTTGACTGGGCTAGGTAAGACTTAGAAGTGGCCTCAACAGTAGCAGCTTTGTGAAGCTGCTGCACCCACCTTACACCTTATCCTGACCTCCACTGCCCACAAAGCTGGACTTGAGTGGTGTCAGAGTGTGGTGTGTTATGCATCAGAGATATTCAGTAACTGACACATGAAAAATCCTCATTAGCTATAGTCTACCTGGTGGCCCTTTAGTGCTTTGTGATAGAAAGATTTAATCCTCATTCTTTTGGTACATTTGAGGTTGAAAGTAGAAATAGGTGTCAGCAGTTCAGCTGGCTGTCAACTTGGAAATAACTGGTCTAAAAATATCTTACAAA
Organism: Ceyx cyanopectus; assembly: GCA_013401355.1. Lineage (NCBI taxonomy): Eukaryota > Metazoa > Chordata > Aves > Coraciiformes > Alcedinidae > Ceyx > Ceyx cyanopectus. The sequence continues at coordinate 45,588 of VYZU01056199.1, read as the reverse complement.
ACATATTCAAAGTGGCCTTGCAATGTTAGAGACTATAGGTTTTTACCAAAGTTTGATCTTTTATCTTCTAAAGGTTTTCAAAGGGTGTCCTGGGGTAAAAGAGACATACCTTTCACCTCATAATGGAAGGGATACATTCTAAAGACAGCTGGCAGACCACTTTACAGCTCTCCAAATGTTGAACTGTGCTGTCCCTTTTCACTTACATATGCACACATACAGAGCAAGTGAAGGGACAAGAGGAAATGGTGTCAAGTTGCACCAGGAGAGGTTTTATTTGGACATGAGGAAAATGGCTTCCCTAAAAGGGCTGTCAAGGCCTGGCCCAGGCTGCCCAGGGCAGGGGTGGAGTCCCCATCTCTGGAGAGGTCTCAAAGTCATGGAGCTGTGGTGCTGAGGGACATGGTTTAGAGGACACCTGGTAGTGCTGGGTTGCACATGATGATCTTCCAGGACTCTTCCAACCAGAGCAATTCTGTGATTATATGCTATACCTCCCCTCATTTAGCACCCTACTCCTCCTCAATACAGCGAGCAGTTGCATTCCTGTTGTACAAAAAGCCAAGAGGAAGACCCATCACTATTATTTTACNGCTGCATACACGAGGTGCTTTTGCAGTGGTAACTAGAAGCTTTCAAAGACATTGGTAGGCACCCAACTGCAGCTTTAACAGCTCTAAAAATTCCCCTCAACTCACTTTTTAGAAGTACCTTCCAATTGTCAAGACAAGTTTGCATGCCCTGTTCGAAGGACAATCTGTCCTACCCCCGTTTTCATATACAGCAGTTCAGATACCCCCAGACACCATATTTAGCTGGAATAGCAAATTTTGACTGGGCTAGGTAAGACTTAGAAGTGGCCTCAACAGTAGCAGCTTTGTGAAGCTGCTGCACCCACCTTACACCTTATCCTGACCTCCACTGCCCACAAAGCTGGACTTGAGTGGTGTCAGAGTGTGGTGTGTTATGCATCAGAGATATTCAGTAACTGACACATGAAAAATCCTCATTAGCTATAGTCTACCTGGTGGCCCTTTAGTGCTTTGTGATAGAAAGATTTAATCCTCATTCTTTTGGTACATTTGAGGTTGAAAGTAGAAATAGGTGTCAGCAGTTCAGCTGGCTGTCAACTTGGAAATAACTGGTCTAAAAATATCTTACAAAACATATTCAAAGTGGCCTTGCAATGTTAGAGACTATAGGTTTTTACCAAAGTTTGATCTTTTATCTTCTAAAGGTTTTCAAAGGGTGTCCTGGGGTAAAAGAGACATACCTTTCACCTCATAATGGAAGGGATACATTCTAAAGACAGCTGGCAGACCACTTTACAGCTCTCCAAATGTTGAACTGTGCTGTCCCTTTTCACTTACATATGCACACATACAGAGCAAGTGAAGGGACAAGAGGAAATGGTGTCAAGTTGCACCAGGAGAGGTTTTATTTGGACATGAGGAAAATGGCTTCCCTAAAAGGGCTGTCAAGGCCTGGCCCAGGCTGCCCAGGGCAGGGGTGGAGTCCCCATCTCTGGAGAGGTCTCAAAGTCATGGAGCTGTGGTGCTGAGGGACATGGTTTAGAGGACACCTGGTAGTGCTGGGTTGCACATGATGATCTTCCAGGACTCTTCCAACCAGAGCAATTCTGTGATTATATGCTATACCTCCCCTCATTTAGCACCCTACTCCTCCTCAATACAGCGAGCAGTTGCATTCCTGTTGTACAAAAAGCCAAGAGGAAGACCCATCACTATTATTTTACCTTTGGGCAGCACAGTATTTTCTTTCAACTGAGTAAACATAAACCTAACTCATTTCATCAAACTAAATGGAAAATCTTCCCTGACTGTTATTGAGCTTTGCTTTTCCCATTCTCATGAAGTTATTCTGTTCCCTTCTTTTCCACCAGCCACTGATTCATGTGGAAAAACAAGGCAACTGTTGATACAGTCTGGTTTTGGTGATGCCTGAAGTTACAAGTCCAATACAGGTAACTGCCTTTATGAGTATTCAAGGAATGGAAACCCTTGTTCATAACACACAATGGAAGAAAAAAAAAAAGCAACCTTTTTGTGCTTGAAAATAATTATTTTTGAAGTGCATTTTAACATTTTTAGCTAACCTCAGACAATTCCATGGACACCAAATATACATTTAGGAGGGTTGGTTTGTTTTAATTTTGTAATCCTGTTCTTTCCCAAGTAAAGTGAAATGAAATTATAAAAGAGATGCAGAAGGCCAAGCCTGTGCTGGAAATCAGAAGATCTAGTTGGGGAACAGTCTGGGGTTTGTCTTCTGATGTATGTAGCAGACTCTGCAATTAAATGATTCAGTCTTGAGATTTTTTTGCTGCTTCAAATAGCTCTATAACCCAGTTCAATCAAGATAAAAGAAATCTAATGTTGCCTAGCCAGGAAAAAATAAGATACCCAGGAGGCTGTTTCTCCAAAATCTGTGTCTGATCAACACCAAAATATAACTATAAAAATAAAGCTGAGATGGTATTTCCCAAATCTCTGAATCTTTTTACAGAACTGTCGAATCTGGGAACAGCCCCATTAGAGTTGCTTTTAGTTGCTGAAACAACCTAGTAACAAAGGGGCCAGGGTGATTTGCCCAGGCTTTGAGATTCAATCCTGTCAATTCCACCAAGAACTATACCTGGTGGGAATAGCAAATATGTGGTCCCAAGCAGCTGCTGGGGCATAGTGAGTTGTGGGACAGGAGGAAGAATTTTTCTCACTGAAAGGGTTTTTAAGCACTGGCCCAGGCTGCCCTGGGCAGTGGTTGACTCACCATCCCTGGCTGTGTTTAGAAGTTGTATAGAGATGGCATTTAGGGACATGGTTTTGCAGGGCACTTGTAGAGCAGTATTAATGGTCAGACTCAATGATCTTGAAGGTCTTTTCCAACCTAAATTATTCTACCTCTGCATAAAAAGCCTATACTGCCTCATATGGCTTTGGATTGTCCCAGTTCCCTGACTGCACCCTCTGCCTGTAAGTTGGTTTGTTTCTGGGAAGTCTCCACAGAGGACTGGCAGGGGTTAAACTGAGCACTCTCCAAGGCTGGAAGGAGAGTAACTTTCAGTTGTACAAAGCACATATTGTTCTCACCTCCCTTTCTTTCAGCACTCTTGTTTACCCACAATAATGCAATGGGGCAAACACACGTGTTCTATTAAACACATAAAGGTTTTAGGAGCAGGATAGGTAAAGATAAGCAATTTCTATTGATGAAATAACATATATATCTTGATTTAAAGAGACTCTCATTATAACACTGTATAAAATTGTCTCATGAGGAGAAAGTGGTAATGTTTGTCTGCCCAGTTCTGTCAAGATCACAAGACACTGAAATGGTCAACTGGCTGGGGCTATGACATTAAATAATGGAGGTGACATCTTACTGGGACAATATATACTGGGGCAAATCCAGCAAAGGCTTTGATGTAATTTAAGGGTGCTTCTGGGGGAGAGTTAACATCCTGTCAGGTACCACTGCAGTGATACACACAAACTACATGTGACCATCAGCTCTATTATTCAAATAAACAGGATTTTCTTTGAAGAAAAAGAAAACAGAACAAGAGCTCCAATTTGTATGAAGTTCTAGGAAATCTACATGGTATTAGCTGGGCTTCATTTAATTTTGTAGTTCCCCCCTCCCCCCAAAATGTGACCTGCTTCCTCTACAGTGAGAGCGAGGAAAGAAGACACTTCTGTTCTTAAGTATTTTTATTTTTAAAAAGCTTTTTTTTTTTTTTTTCAAAGGAAATATCTGTTCTGACAGTTATTTGGTATTGTATTTACATAATGATAAATATTTGTACAAGTTTAATCCTTGGTGATGAGTAACTGGATATATAATTAGCTTAAACTAAAGTCAATATGAAGGCCAACAATGCCCACGCTGCTGGGAACCACATTCTGCTGACAGTGTCAGTTCAGTATTTGCCTCTGCATTCCACTACTGGGTGTTACAGGGAAGGAATCAACTGCCCCCCTTTCTGTGTTTCTCCAATATTTTGTACACTTTGGGTACTGCCAAAAACAAATTCTAAATCCTAATGCAAATAATGGTCAATCAAGGAGATTTGCTTAAAAAGCAATTGCTGCTCCATCGTCTCGTTAATGTTCAACTGCCAACAAACAGGTTTCTTGGCAAATGTTTACACTGTGAGCACTGATCACACGCTGCTGAATTATTCACTGGATGTACATCAGTGCACATTTGTAATCTCAGGCTGGGAACTGTGGGCTTTTTACCCATAAATCTCAGGTTTATTGCTACTCACCCTCTTCACCCAGGTTAAGAGAGGTTTCAATAGGATTAATGGAATTAAACCAACAAGACCATCTTCTTAACACCTGAATTACCCAGCTTTTCTGTGGGAATCACAGAATTAATAAAAGGCTTCAGAATGAGACTGAAAAGCTCCAATTTACATTTACCCTTTATTTCTATCAGCCTAGTGAGTATTGTACCATCACCAAGTCAAAAAAGAAAGGTTTGCTAATTTAAATAGTCACTTTGTGACAGCCCAAGCACTGTTACCCGCATCTGCTACTAACCTGAAAAAAGTAAGCCAGGTCTTCAGTCTGTCCCTTTGTTCCTTTTTGTTCAGTTAGGTCAGGCATGCAAACTTGTGTTACACTTGATACAACATAGAAGAGCCAAGAGTTAGAAGACAGAGCTGACTTAAAGCCATAGTCTTAGTTAGCAAAATTAAAACTAATCTCAGTTGGTGCCTTCCTTTGAAAACATAGCAAACCAATGCCTGATGCTGTTATTTCATGTTTTCTGACTGGAACAGCCTAACCTGCAGTCTCATCCTTTAAGCCTAGCTTAAGAGATACAGGGGGGCCAACTGTAAGAAGAAGTACAGAAGCTTGCTCCAGTTCTACTTGTTTACTAAACAAATCTCAACACTATGGAAACAGATCAATAATTCCTCAGTTCTCCATCTAGTAAAAACACAGCCATCTAGTAAAAACACACCCACTGCACTGGGAGCAGGAGTTACGTTCATTTTACATCCTGCTCCAGTTTGAAGATGAATTATTATGTAAACTACCGATTTCAGTCTGAGTAGTAGCAATACTGTTCTTAAAACACATACATGGCTTAAATAATTTGGCACTAACCCTGAAAAGAGCACGAAGCTGAGCTGATCGGAGGGTCTGTGTTCAAACACACAGAGCTGCAGGACTGTGACCTACAGATGTAAACTACAGCATGTCGTGACATAATGTCAAATGCTTGCTAGTGTTCTGCACCCTATGGACCAGCTGACCAGGAGAAGCAGCCACTGGGATTGAGTTTTAGCTTCGACTGTCTTCATAGTTTCTCCTGAGAGTGGAATACAGGGTTTGAGAATTGCTAACAAGTCTAGAATTCAGACAATTCTTGTTTTCAGTGTCTAGCTACTGCAGGACACTCATTGCCTGTTCTCTTTGGATGAAGGAGAGCTGAAAACATCCTGAAAAACTAGCAAAAACTACTACTCAGTACTGCAGCTCAAGCTGTCCTTCCACGCAAAACATTAGAATTGTGCAAAATACACTAATTGAAAAAATTTAAGGCCCTTTCACTCTTACAGCTATAAAACTTCAAAACTCGCCCCTTGGACTAGAAGCAAATGGGCTATGAAGCATTCAGAACTCCCCAATTACCCACATCATAGTTTAAAAACAGAAAGACCAAAGAAGGGTTTCATATTTTCTGTAGGAAGATGATTAGTATTGAAATTAGAATCCATTAGCCCTTTCTTAGATCTTCCCAATTTTCATGCCAGTGAATATGCTGAATGGCTAAAACCTGGTGTGGCCCCAGTAGCAAACCAATCCAGGTCCTTTTAGATCAAAACTTTCAAAAGGGACAAGTGACTTCACATGAAGCAGGTGCTTTCTGAAAAGGAGCTCCTTCCAAGGTTCAGGATTGCAAAAAATAACTTGTCACCTCTGAACACCTTTGCTTTCACTGCAGAGTTAAAAATGATCCTGCTTCTGCTCCCTTGGGTTTTTTGAGGTAAATCCACTGGGTTTACTGCTGCCATCAGAACTTCAACTGCATCCTTAGCACAGAACACAGAGCGGAATCCAAAAGACAGCTAAACATAGTCCAACCGTGATATTTTACCTAACAATGCAGACTTTGATCAACAGAGAAAGATTTTTCCTGCTGATCTTTTCAAGGAATGGAAAACAATCGGTGGCTCGTGATAGGGAGAGGGGAGCAGCTTTGAACAAAGCTGGGAGGGAATCCCTGGCAAAGCTGCTGTCTGCTCACAGCCAGGGTACTGATGTGCACGTGGCTTCCAGCTGCTCTGCCAGCTTCATTCCTGTTGTAGGTCCAGGTTGTATTTAAAGGGATGGTTTAAAAAAGAAACCAAAACCAAATCCACTGAAGCCATTGAAACCGTAAGCTCTCTGGTAACACAACATCAAATGTGTGACCAGAATTAACCCTGTGTATGACTGTGAGGCACATGGCAGGAGATCATGGCTACCAGTCAGCTCAAGGTTTCTCCAGTTCGTGTTTCCAGTGGTGCAGGTCTCGAGTTGTGGAGCAACATTAAGAGACCCGAAGGCAAGAACTCACTGATACCCACTTGGAAAGGGGAGCTGTCAGTGCAATCAAGAACAACTGCATGAACCTCTACCCTTTCCTCAAGGCTGTACTTAAAATCCCTGCACGGGTCCAATCCTGCTTGACAGCAAGTCATGCCCTATTGCTTAGGCTGATTCTGCTTTATGTGAAACTGGCAGCTTCAAAAAATCATTACAAAACCTGAGAGGCTTCCCCACCCAGGACTCTTACATCTGAGCTAGCAATCCCTGTGCACGAGGACAGGTGACTGGTATTTGGTCCTGGAATCAAAATGCTGGGTGTTCTGAAATACCTTCACCAAAAGACACTGTCACTTTCTGGTCATTGGTGGAGTGCTGAGGATTTAAAGAGACACTACCAAAATTGCCTGTTCCAAAAGTGACCTCCTTTGCCAACAGTCCCGTGCTAAATGTTTCAGAACTTTGGGTGTTCATCAGTCTCTTCCTCAACCATCTGTATCCCCACCTCACCAGTTCAAAGCCGTTTCCTCCACTTTGCAACTTGTATGAAGTTTACAGTAAAGAAAATGGTGGGGACAAATGCTGAGTAAGATTTTCAGAGGGTCTGACTTTTAGGACTACCTCTCCAGAGTCCCTTTTTTTAAAAATAAGACACCAAAGCAAACAGGATTGTGTCTAACTTCTACAAAATTGCTGGTTTCACAGGAGGAGGAGAATATGGCTACATGCTACTCAGCATTAGGGTGAAGCACCATCTAAATTCCAGTAAAGTTAGGAATATCACCTAGCTCATATCAGCAACCACACCCCCAGCCTTCGACAACGTCTTTGCTGTCAAGCTTGATGCTGTCAGTATTCTTCTCACTGAACATAGGGCCTCCATGCCTCAGCATGAGCTCCGTAGCCATCTTCACAAAAGCCTCCTCCACATTGCTGGAGTCTTTCGCAGAGGTCTCTATGGCACAGATGATATTATCATAGTGTTCAGCCAGACTCTGAGCTTCTTCCAGCTGAACTTCTCGAAGGTCACTTAGGTCAGACTTGTTTCCTGGAAGAAAAGAAACATCAGAGTCATTTATAATGACTATTTGTGACAGAGTTAGTATTTGGCAGAAGGTTCTCAAGTTGCCCAGAAAGCTGCAAAACTTCCATTCTTGGAGATTTAAAATATTTGACTGAAAAGGCCCCAACCAACCTGCCATTAACCTCGCTCTGAGCAGGAGGCTGGACTAGACAATCCCCTAAACCCCCTCTGACCTATATGTCTGTATGACTCATAGAGGACAGAAGGTGGCAGTAACTGAAGAGTGGTGGCTGTAGATCTTAAGAAAAATGAGCTAGAAATGAAAGCTGAAACCACTTTGTGAAAACAACAAGCAGTCTGGTGGTACCTAGAGAAATCTAAAAGAGAACTGATGATGTATTAACAGGTCTACTGGCGCCGAGAGCCAAGTCAGAATCATCGGTGCTGGGAAGCAGAACTTGTAGCAGAGAACTGACAAATCCTAATTGTCCCAAAGTCCTTCTGAACTGCCCCATCTGTTTAAGTATTTGTGTGTTCCAGTTCATGACCAGAACATGTCAGCTTGATAAGCCCTGGTGCTTCTCAGGGCCCTGGCTATGTTATGATTGTTACAGTGAGAACAGACCCAGAGCAGCTGTGCCTCAGAGCCTGGAAATCTTGTGTGCCGAGATCTCCCTTAACTAAGATGCGATAGATTCAGAGCTGGCTTCTGATACAGACCTGTCTGCTTCTAAACAGAACCTAACCAAAGCAAAATGTTTCTGTTCTGTGAACAAGCACTTTCTAATTAAAGAAACAACACTGAGAAAACATCCAGTCAGATCTACTACATGCATCAGAAAGAACTTCAACCACCTCTAACCATCTAAATCAAGCATAGACACTAATTACATTGCACAGTAACCTGTAGCACTTGGTGTTCCCACTTGAACTCACCGATCAGTAACTGCACTATGTTGGAACCCGCATACTTCCGCACATCCTCGATCCAGCGAGGGATGGACAGGAAGGAGCCTCTCTTGCTGATGTCGTAGGCCAGGATGGCTCCGTTGGCGCTGCGGTAGTAACTCTGCGTGATGGTGCGGAACCTCTCCTGGCCAGCTGTGTCCCAGATCTGCAACTACATCAAACACGGCATGCGGTGAGATGCTGGCTCTCTTGTGCGGTGAGCACAACCACTATGCCAACCAGGATTGACTTGTCCAGGTGGGTTTGGAATCTCTGCAGAGAAGTAGACCCCATAACCTCTCTGAACAGCCTGGCCCAGGCTCTGCCACCCTCACAGCAAAATGTTTTCCTTCATGCTCAGACGGAATATTTTCGGTTCCACTTTGTGCCCACAACCCCTTGTCCTGTCGCTGGGCACCACTGAAGAGTCTGACCCATCCTCTTAACCCTCACCCTTTAGATATTGATCTGCATTGATCAGATCACCTCTCATTTGTCTTCTCTCCAGACTAAACAACCCCAGGTCTTACAGCCTTTCCTCAGCACAGAGATGCTCCAGTCCCCTCAGCATCTTTGTAGCTTCTGCTGGACTGTCTCTCCTGAACTGGGGAGCCCAGAACTGGACATAATACTCCAGAGGTGGCCTCACTAGGGAAGAACTAGAGGGTGAGAAGAACCTCCCTTTAACCTGCTGGCCGCATTCTTCTTCATGCACCTCTCCTTTTTTAGGGGGCAGAACAGACATTACATCTGGGCAGGACAAAGAAATGCTTCACTTACATACTTTTGCCTAAATCCAGCAGCATAAGAGCGTTGAGTTCAGTATCAGGCTTTGAGTTCCCACTACTAGATACTCCAGAGGAAGAAGCCAAATAACTCAAGTGGACAAACACAATATCCTACTCATAGGGAAAGTGTCATTTTAAATCCTCTTGTTCTATAGGTTGTCTAATGTCCTGGAACCTAATTTAATATGAAGTAAATATGGATGTTCTCATCATCCATAGAAATCTCTAAATCTTTCTGAATCTTTCAAAGCTCTTGGTTTCAGGCAGTAGCAAGGGAATCAAGAATTTAATTTTAGAAATTTTCTATTTTCTGTCCTTCTTTAGACTTTTATTTCTCTATCCCTAAATGATATATGCTTGTCTTGTTGTGCCACTCCTTATATTCTGCACCTCACCTTAACTGAGGCAGGGCATAAGCAGATACTACTAGGTGTTTTTACCTTCCCACATTGTGGACCTGTTACTTATTATTTCCCCTCCCTCTGAACCTCTTTAAAATAAAGAGCTGACAACAAGTTAACACAATGCACCAGTGATATCTTCTACCAAATGATATGGAGTCTTTTTTCCATTTATTTCTTCTGCACATTAGTATTTTGCTGGTATCTTCTGACTCTGCTGCATGTTTGGGCAGCAGCTTTCCTCATGAAAAAGGCTGTTCTGATCAGATCACTTTCCTGGACTAACCAAGCATTTAGATCCTGAACGATTCCTGTACAGCTTGAAAGGAATCAATCTAATGAAAAAGGTCTTCTCTATGCTGGTAAGAGTGTCCTCAGAGAAGGGAAAGGGACTGTAAAGGACTCAGAAAACCACAAAGCAACAACTGCTAATGGAACACATAATGATTTAGAGCAGTTGACAACAATTTCTGCACCAGAGAAGGATGTTCCCAGCAGGCTTATTACATTTTATGTTCTCTGTACTCAAGTCTCCCACCAGACCTTTGTGTCTGTTACATACTTTTAAATCTCAGCCCTTTAGGTCAAGTGCAAAACAAGTCTACTGATGACCATCCAGCTTGAGAGATTCTGTGCACAAAGAAGAATATTATTTTTTTTAAATTATAGTATTATAATTCCTCATTTTTTATTATATAGTATTCCTCAGGTAACTAAGGAAGACAGTTTTGGATCTTGAATTATATACTGGATTTTGAAAATCTGTGTATAATTACAGTCCACAGAATCACTGATAATTCACTAAGGCTGAGGCAGATCTAGGGAGGTGACAAAGCCAATTGCCTGCTTGAAATAGGGTCAAAATGTAATTCTTCCATAAAGATTGCTCCATGGTTTTCCCAGGGATCAAAATGAGTCTCACCAGCCCAGAGTTTCCAGGATTTCATGCCCTTTCTGAAAGTGAGGACAGTATTTTACTTTCTCTGGTCCTCCCCAATTTCCAGTCTTTTGATAGTGATAGAGCAACCTGAAAATGTCACCAGCAAGATCTCCCAGCACGGCCACACATTTTTTACTCTAAGCATTTATGTCTGTGTGTTCACAGGACCAAACACACAAAGGTGCTGAAGCCCTTAGTGTCCTGCTAGAACCAAAACATATCACCCCTTTGAGCTGCTCAGGAGCTCCAACATCTTCCTCCCAGCCAACATCCTCCAGGTGAGCTCTCAGGCATCTGAGGTTCTGTGCTCCCCTGCTCATCACTCCACTTTTGTGTAAGGACTGCGAATCATTTCACTCTTCACTGAGCTTCAGCTTGCTGGTTCTGCTTTCATTGTTGGGACTACAGTATGTACGAGACCCAGCAACAAGGGCAACACCAGATAATGACCAGGAAGTCATCATCCCACTCTGCTCAGTGCTTGTCAGGTCACATCTGGAACAGTGTGCTCAGTTTTGGACCCTCATGCCATGTATGAAAGGATTATGAAGCAGATCACTTAATTCAAAGCAAGGTGTATTCCTAAAGTTAGAATACAGCAAATTTGCTTCCCAGCATCTTTAGAAAAAAATATTTCTGTTTAGCATGAAGCAGTCTGAGGCCATTTGTTAAGCATTAACTTTTGACACACAGTATGTTTATCAATGCAAGAAGAATCCACATCAAACCATTTAATAATACTAGTTTACTGTGCTCTTTGGTCAACCTTTTGCTCACCACTGCCAACACTTTGTCTCTTTCCATAGATGAAACGGGTTTTTTCAGCCTAATCTGACATCCCAGAATGATATTCCAGAGACCCACCATAAATGTTACCACCTCCTGTTTTCCTCCTTTCATCAATGTTAAATAAATTTCCCCCTCCCTTACCACCTACATAATTTATTAAGTATCTTCCTGATTCTTTTAAAGCATCAGGGGAGTTCAGGTTTATTTTTGCTTGTGAAGCAGCATTTATAACATCAAAGCACATCCTATAGCTGGTACCTTCCTTTATAAAGATAGAAACATCACTTTTGTGCTATGAATTCTTCAAATATACCAACTTTTATAGAATTCCTGGGTAGTGGAATGGTGCATTCAAAGACTGTGCTAAATGATTCTCAACCAACTGTGTCTAAACCCCATCACTTCAAAGGGCAAACAGTAATACACATTTTTGTACACTGTCAACTCACAACACTTGCTCCTAAAAAGTTAAACAGTCTTGCAACTCCATCTCCACAGTTTTTGCCCAAAGCAGTAAAACTAACATATGTATAGCAAAATATTTCAGTTTAAAGTTATATTCATACTCAGAACAGTTGGGATAAACTGCTCCATTCAGCTGTTTCCCTACAGACTCTGCAGGGAATGAGGAACCCCTGCTTGCCCTGGTGTTAGGAGCATCAAAGTAGTTGCTGGAGAAGAGAGCAGCACTTCCCTCCGGGTACCACAGGCCACTGCTGCCAAGAAACAACCAAGAGCTTCATGTTTGTTTAGCACTGCCATTAAATACAACAGGCAGGAGACAAGACAGTCAACAAGTCACAATGTTTTGTTTCTTTGGCCAGATAATGATACTTTATGTTTGGGGCCATTCTGAAAGAAACATGAGGCCTGAAGGAAAGCCAAGAATCTTGATATCATATGGGCTGAAAAAGCTTGTGAATTAAGAAGTGCAATGAAACATAAAGAAGCATTTGTTACAAAAGGAATGCGTTTGATTTTGCATGTTCTCCCCTCCTGCTGCTTTCTGAAAGATACAGGGAGAGAGAAAAAACTATGGCATAAAGGAAAAAACTACTCAGTATACATGAACCACTATGAAATGACAGCATGAAGTTGAAATTAAAGACATCCAATTAATTTATGGGTTCAAAGGGGGAAATTCATCAAAAGACAAGGAATTTTGTTATTACTGACCATGATTCAAGGACTTGGGCTTAGGAATGTCCTTGCCTATCATTATGTAAAATCTTAGTTCCACTGTTTTCTAAGTATCTTTTCTTCCAGTGACATAACAGTTACAAAACATTTGTGTTCTGCTTGCCAGGCTCTTTCTAATCACTCAAATAACAAGTAATTATTTTATCAATGGACTTCAATCACTAAGCATGATGTCAACAACCACAGCTTTTGGGAACTAGTCTGTACTCCAGGATCTAGCCAGGTAAGAAGGACCTGACAGAGTTGTTTGTGCCAACCTGCTAAACACCAGATATTAGAGCATTTTTTTTTTCAGGTGAAGACAAACTGCAAACATTTCATAAAGCTGAAGCAGGGAAATTCTGGATATATGCTGCTCAGCATTTGCCTTTGATAACATTTGAGATGCTCATGACCTGTAGCTTTGACTTGGAAGTTCAAATAAAACCCAGCATGCTAGATCTGCTGAATCCCTGCCTGGTTGGTGTCCCAACCAACCATTTATCTTTTAAACAAGTACATCTCAGGTGACTGAGGCAGAAAGTGGCAACCAGAGAGCATTTCCAGCAGAACACGTGCACAGGCTTGTTTACTAACAGGCCAGGATACAACCTGCTCAGATGGCTGAAGTGCTCCCCTGAGAATCACCACACCAAAACCAAATCCACATCCATAAAATGTGCAAGAACCACACCTACCAACTTACCTACTTTATAGGGGAGCTCACAAAAGTGTAATAAAATGCCTCCTTATTTTCTATTTCCTATAGCACTCAGAACAAACCTCTCCAAATTAGATGGACTGCTCTGAAATTTCAGTTCAGCTGGAGAAGCCTGACTGGAATTTAAACCTCACACACAACCTACACCTTAACAAACCAAACAAAAAAACCTCCAAGCAAATGTTTTCATATTCTAGCAGTGTCCCTGACCCAGCAGCTAACAAAAAGATTTGTGGGGTAAATCAGCAACTATGCTGGATTTATTTACCTTAAGTAATGCTTAAAATACTCCTGTGCATCCCTGATTCTTTTCTAAGTGAAAGCACAGAACAATCCAATGATAAAAGAAAAACCTCAACAGCTTGCAGAAAATTTTCTTACTTGCTTTTTGTAAAACATTCCAAAACAATCCATAGGTTTTGTTACAGACTAGCTACTAATATTGAACATTCAGATGTTAGTACTGACAATATGAAAATGCACCCTTAGGAAGTTTGGGTTGTTCCCTCAACTAGTCCTCCCCTACTCAAGTTCATGGCTGAGAGACCCCTGGCACCAGGAACAGACACATTCATCAATTCCTATGTGCCTGGCATTTGAATTGAGCCAGGTTTCAATCTGAAAGGAGAAACCCAACTTCTAAGAGCTCACTTGCTAGAAAGTGCAGAAGAGGGACTAGCAGCACACACAGAAAATCTGAATTTCTTTTCAACTGGTAACCCCAGTTGTACAGGACAGGAAAAGCTGTAATACTCCCCCAAAATAAACAACTTTGCTAGGTGTGGAACTTCAAATCTCCCTCCTTTCCTAAGAAAATGTAAGCTTTCATTTATTTCTTTTTCTTCAATTTTCTCTGCTTAATATTCTACTCACCAAAGTTAATTTATAAGAAAAAAAGACAATAGAGAACTTTGACACCTACTTCAGTAAACACAGACCAAAATTCAACTGCAATTACCACATTTCTGTGTCACCATAGGCTTTACAGTTTCATGATCTTTCCAAGACAGTGACTGCATTAAGTTATTTTTAAGTGCTAAGGATAGCTGTACGACTCCATCCTGGAAAGGCTGGTGAAGGGATTTATCCCAGCACTGCCCTATAAAATGCAAGTGCTTCCAGCCCTTTTTCGCTGCTGTTTAATCATGTTTCTATGCTGCAAGGCCTCGTCTGCTGTAGAGACTCTGTGACACCAAGAGTCTGAGAAGAATTCCACTGGTTTCTAACCCTAACGACTAGCCGCTTGCCTCCAGCAATAAGTGAAACGTAGGGCTGATTTCTTCTGGATTGAGAAGAGCTCACAAAGTTGCACTTTCTTAAACACCCTGTAAACAGTGGTGTAACTTTTAAATATGCCTCGTTTAGCTCCCCCGGCCTTTCTCAATCCGCCAGTTCCACATCTCCTCCTGGAAGCACGACCGTCCAGCTGAGGTTCCTCCCGGCTTGTAAACAAACCAACGCCACCAGCCTGCCTGAAGAGTGGGTGCTGCGGTTGCGGGACCGCAGAGGCTGAGCGAGTCTGGCAGCTCGACGAGGAGCCGGCCCGGCCTGCACAGCTGACCCTGCTCCAGTGAAACCATTTAATGGGCCGGGTCAGTCCTCGCCCGCGGGAGGGGCTCGGGAAGGCGGATCTGGTGCTGGGCAGCCCACGGGCACAAGCCGACAGCGGGTCGGGACGCGGGCAGCGGCACCAGCCCCGAGGCGGGGCACCCGGGAGGGCGGCCCCACTCGCCACCAGCCACGGTCTCACCACCGGCCACGGTCTCACCACCGCCTCCTCCTGGGGCAGCCAGGGCGGCTGTGCCGGGCCAGGAGGGGGGGGGGGAGGAAGGCACAGCTCCCCGTCCCGCTCCGCAAGCCCCGAAACCGGCGCAGCGGGGCCCCAGGCCGCTCCTCACCTTCACCCGCTTGCCCTGGATCTCCAGGCTCTTCATGGTGAAGTCTACGCCGATAGTGCTGCCTTGGCGTTCGGCGAAGGCCCCGGTTTTGAAGCGCTGCACCAGGCAGGTCTTGCCCACGCTGGCGTCTCCGATCAGCACTAGCTTGAAGAGGAAATCATAGCTCTCCTCTGGGTCGGGGCCGGACCCCGCCACCGCCCCCGGCGCTGCCGGGCTGGGCATGGCGCTGCCGCCCTCCGGCCTTCTGCCCTCTGCCGCCGAGGGGAACCGGGCTCTGCGCAGCGCCCGCCGCCCCCCGCCGCGGCGCCGGGCTGGGCCGGGCCTAGCGCCGCGCCCGCCTCCCGCTCTCTCCACCCCGCCCGGGGCGGCTGCTTCCCGGGCATCCCAGCCCGTCGCCGGTGGGAGGGTTCAGCGCAGGCTGCTGGGGTGCTACGCCGGCCCGGTTCATGGTACCGGGCTGCCCGGGGCTGCCCTAGTGGCGGGGTTGTCAGTAGGCCCCCCGGTGGACCGAGACCTGACCCTCATAAGCCATCTCTTGAGGGGTTTCGGAGCCGTGGAGATGTGGTGCTGAGGGACGCTTTTTAGTGGTGACCTGGCATTGCTGGGGTACCGCTTGGACTTGATCTTAAAGGTCTCTTCAACCCAGGGCGAACCTGTGATTGTGTGAAACAAGCCGATAGAGCTGAACTGTGTTGCTGCCTCAGTGCTGTGGGGAAGGCGGGCCATCACCCACCCCCGTTCCCACCGGAGTAACATATTTCTGCGATCTGCTCCTTCGGACAGATTTTGCAGCTGCTGACACAGAAATAAGCAGGTGCAATTACCTTCAAATAATCTGGGAAGTGTGGCTGGTTTGCCTTATTTGTTTATCTGCCTGAGCCAGGGTGTGGTTTTGTTTCCAGAGCCACAGTCCAAGGCTCAGGGCTACGGTTTTTCACCCTGGTAAAGCACCGCACTGCTCAGAGATTCTTGTGAAGCTGTTAACACCATGCTACGGGCCTGACACACTTGTATGCATGTGATTACTGCATCACAAACTGGCTGCTTACCTTGGGGTAAGTGCATCTCAGCCATCTGGAATTATTTATGCTTTAACTGCTACCTACCTGGGTTATCTGCAAAACAACCATCTCTTTCAAATCGTGGTGAGTCAAGATGCTAAGAGAAATCAGCTTTACTAATATAATACTTTAACAGCACACAAATACTCTGTTCTTTGTAACAAAGATTTGTTCAATTCCATCCCCACAGTTTCAAACGATAAAAATGAACTAAAACTTTATGATGGCAGAGAGCAAGAGTTCAGTATTCTCATAAATAATTGTGCAGGAGGAGAATGACCTGATTTATGACTGAGCCAGCATTAACCAACCAGGCCAGATTGTCTTCAATTGCTCCAAATCAATGTCATTTTGGGTAAGTCATTATTAGTGAATTCATTTTTGGAGTAATCATAACTCATGATTATTGCTTTTCATTCTAGATATATATTTTGGTGATCCTTCAGCAGAGGTGTGAGTGCTCTGTTGTGCTGGAGCAAAGGCTTTCTGCTCCTGGTGGCCTGCAGCTTGGAGCACTGCAGGCCCTTGAATTCTGGGATATTGATCAACCAGGACAGAAAAAGTGTTAAAAAAATAATATATTGCTGTGCATATTTCAGTGTATGAGCAAAGTACTTTAGGGGATTTAGTTAGGAAGAAATCTATCTAGAGATGTCAGTCTTTAATACTTGGAATTAGTTGTACAACTTCATTTTAGTGAAAAAAAAATACTACTTCCATAAAGACAGTTATATATCAGGCATTCTATTATCCTTGCTTTAGATTATTAAACATTTTTCCATTAACTGTCATTGTTGCTGCTTGTCATCGTGAGCCTTTAAATGCTTCTACACCAGAGATTCCCCCCCCCCAAAAAAACCCATTAATTGTCATATTATGTAATTAATGCCTAAGTGAGGGACCTTCTGTTAGTCCTCTCAAGTTGCAGTTGTAAATAGTGGTTTGAATGATAAAATGCTTGTCTGTCTTTCATCAATCAATCCCCAGGCTCTGCTGGGGTTCACACCTGTTCTTTGCAAAGATTAGGAAAAGCCAAATGGGTCTGGGTCAATTCCAGTTTGTGTCTGGCTGTATTTGAGTCATTCATCAGAGAAGACTAGAGAGCAGTAGAAAACACTCTCTAGTAGTCTCTCTACTAGTGCTTCTATAGTAGTTAGTAGAAAAAGGTACTAAATTGCAGTAGAGGACCCTGTGTGCTTGGCTGAGGCACAGTTCCCTTTTCCCTTGGCTATCTGAGCTCAGCAGAAGCCATCACAGCTGTAACAGAGGGATTGAATTGCAGAGCCTCTGCTGCAGGTAAAAGGGTGCTTGTGATTTCCACCTGTGGTAGTGGCACTAGGGTGGTGAGAGGGTGTTGTAGTCCAAAGCAGCTGCTTGAGATTAAAAAGAAAATTAAGTCCTGACCTTCTAAATAACCACATATGGTCATTTCAGAGGAAACACTGAAAAAAAACCAAAGGAGAGGTCTTACAAATATATTCCCCAGTTTTTTGCAACACAGTTTGAAGGAGTGGAGGAGGTCAGAGTGAGTTTTGGAACTAAGCAAGGTGTTGGTAAGTTCATGAATTGTAGTAGCAAATATTTATTCTTAATAACTTCAGTGTGGTTATTAGACAGATGCCAAAATTGTTCTTGAAAACAGAGAGAGGTGAATTATTGCTGGGTTGGTATGTTGTTCATACTGTGTGCCAAGTTAAAAAAAAAAAGTTATGTTTCCTCTGTGTGTTTATCATATATTAGTAGATTTATTACTTTTCCTTATGTGGTATTAACTGCCTTTGGTTAGATTTTGGTTATAGGAATTTGAAATTATCTGTATTTCTTGATAGCTTTATAGTCTGACAGCTCTACAGCTGAGAGTCCTCTTGAGTGAATCAGGTTTTTTTTCTGGTTAGCAAAAGTAGTAATACACAGTGCTTTCATTATAAAAAAAGGTATCTGCTAAATAGTTAAATGTTTACTTTTTGTAATAGAATGTATATAAAATAAGAGCTGCTTTTTTGTTTTCTTTTGTGTGTGTTTGTTTTTTAAGGTTGTAAGTTCTTATCCCCATGTTGACCTTTACCTGACGTGGTCCTGTTGTTTTTGAAGCATAATTTTTTTGTTGTGTGTTATACACATTTTGTGATGCCTGAGTTTGAGAACAAGCTCCTCTTTCATCTTATAATAGTGTTGATTTATTTTTTTTTAGTGATTAAATGGGCAAACTTTAAAAAACTATGTTTGTAATCATGGGAGCTCTGTCTTTGGACTTTCAAATAATGTGAGATTATCAGAGAGGTCTTAATTTTTGGTTTACCATAGGTAAGGCTACCTGTCAGAGTTTGCTAAACAGGGTAGCCTGCAGTATTATGGGATGTGTTCTTTTACCAAAACTGATTGCTCTGAGTTTTATCTGGAAGAATTAATAACATACTGATTTAAACATTTGTGTCCAGAACTTTAAAGTTTATCAGTGTTTGATGTTTGTCAGTTAAAAAGTTAGTAGCTTTATTTTTAATTTGTTAATGTTCTAAAGACTTTTTGAGCAGAAAGAGAATTAGGAAGATTACCTGAGTGTTCACAGGAGAGGCAAAAATTTGTCCTTTCTGTGGGTGGGGTGTGGACCTGTTAATTTGTTTGCAGAGTGCTGAGACAAATGAGTGTTTTGAGCATTGTCAGTAGTCACAGATATTTATGCTGAACATGCCAGGGTCTCTTTTCTATCTATTTCTGCATTCAGTGAGAGAAGTAAAGAGGAAGCAGAAAATAGGGGGAGATGTTCTTCTAAGGATGAAGATGTTTCCTGCTTTTTAAAACTTATTTAAACTTACCTATTTACAGTAGCATACAACATTGAGACACACTTGTTCATGCTGAATAGTGCTGAAAAAAAAAAAAGCCAAGAGCAAACAAAAGAATAAAAGGTTTTGGTTTAATATAGTTTAATATGAAGATTGGTTCCTGGCTGTGTTGGCTGTTTGGTTATGCTGAATAGTTGTGGAAGAAACAAAGCAAAATAGTTTCTGTTTTGATGTGGCAACCAGGACAAAACTAGGTACTGAGAGTTGTCTTCTGAAGACATGTTTGCAGTCTNCCCATTAATTGTCATATTATGTAATTAATGCCTAAGTGAGGGACCTTCTGTTAGTCCTCTCAAGTTGCAGTTGTAAATAGTGGTTTGAATGATAAAATGCTTGTCTGTCTTTCATCAATCAATCCCCAGGCTCTGCTGGGGTTCACACCTGTTCTTTGCAAAGATTAGGAAAAGCCAAATGGGTCAGGGTCAATTCCAGTTTGTGTCTGGCTGTATTTGAGTCATTCATCAGAGAAGACTAGAGAGCAGTAGAAAACACTCTCTAGTAGTCTCTCTACTAGTGCTTCTATAGTAGTTAGTAGAAAAAGGTACTAAATTGCAGTAGAGGACCCTGTGTGCTTGGCTGAGGCACAGTTCCCTTTTCCCTTGGCTATCTGAGCTCAGCAGAAGCCATCACAGCTGTAACAGAGGGATTGAATTGCAGAGCCTCTGCTGCAGGTAAAAGGGTGCTTGTGATTTCCACCTGTGGTAGTGGCACTAGGGTGGTGAGAGGGTGTTGTAGTCCAAAGCAGCTGCTTGAGATTAAAAAGAAAATTAAGTCCTGACCTTCTAAATAACCACATATGGTCATTTCAGAGGAAACACTGAAAAAAAACCAAAGGAGAGGTCTTACAAATATATTCCCCAGTTTTTTGCAACACAGTTTGAAGGAGTGGAGGAGGTCAGAGTGAGTTTTGGAACTAAGCAAGGTGTTGGTAAGTTCATGAATTGCAGTAGCAAATATTTATTCTTAATAACTTCAGTGTGGTTATTAGACAGATGCCAAAATTGTTCTTGAAAACAGAGAGAGGTGAATTATTGCTGGGTTGGTATGTTGTTCATACTGTGTGCCAAGTTAAAAAAAAAAAGTTATGTTTCCTCTGTGTGTTTATCATATATTAGTAGATTTATTACTTTTCCTTATGTGGTATTAACTGCCTTTGGTTAGATTTTGGTTATAGGAATTTGAAATTATCTGTATTTCTTGATAGCTTTATAGTCTGACAGCTCTACAGCTGAGAGTCCTCTTGAGTGAATCAGGTTTTTTTTCTGGTTAGCAAAAGTAGTAATACACAGTGCTTTCATTATAAAAAAAGGTATCTGCTAAATAGTTAAATGTTTACTTTTTGTAATAGAATGTATATAAAATAAGAGCTGCTTTTTTGTTTTCTTTTGTGTGTGTTTGTTTTTTAAGGTTGTAAGTTCTTATCCCCATGTTGACCTTTACCTGACGTGGTCCTGTTGTTTTTGAAGCATAATTTTTTTGTTGTGTGTTATACACATTTTGTGATGCCTGAGTTTGAGAACAAGCTCCTCTTTCATCTTATAATAGTGTTGATTTATTTTTTTTTAGTGATTAAATGGGCAAACTTTAAAAAACTATGTTTGTAATCATGGGAGCTCTGTCTTTGGACTTTCAAATAATGTGAGATTATCAGAGAGGTCTTAATTTTTGGTTTACCATAGGTAAGGCTACCTGTCAGAGTTTGCTAAACAGGGTAGCCTGCAGTATTATGGGATGTGTTCTTTTACCAAAACTGATTGCTCTGAGTTTTATCTGGAAGAATTAATAACATACTGATTTAAACATTTGTGTCCAGAACTTTAAAGTTTATCAGTGTTTGATGTTTGTCAGTTAAAAAGTTAGTAGCTTTATTTTTAATATGTTAATGTTCTAAAGACTTTTTGAGCAGAAAGAGAATTAGGAAGATTACCTGAGTGTTCACAGGAGAGGCAAAAATTTGTCCTTTCTGTGGGTGGGGTGTGGACCTGTTAATTTGTTTGCAGAGTGCTGAGACAAATGAGTGTTTTGAGCATTGTCAGTAGTCACAGATATTTATGCTGAACATGCCAGGGTCTCTTTTCTATCTATTTCTGCATTCAGTGAGAGAAGTAAAGAGGAAGCAGAAAATAGGGGGAGATGTTCTTCTAAGGATGAAGATGTTTCCTGCTTTTTAAAACTTATTTAAACTTACCTATTTACAGTAGCATACAACATTGAGACACACTTGTTCATGCTGAATAGTGCTGAAAAAAAAAAAAGCCAAGAGCAAACAAAAGAATAAAAGGTTTTGGTTTAATATAGTTTAATATGAAGATTGGTTCCTGGCTGTGTTGGCTGTTTGGTTATGCTGAATAGTTGTGGAAGAAACAAAGCAAAATAGTTTCTGTTTTGATGTGGCAACCAGGACAAAACTAGGTACTGAGAGTTGTCTTCTGAAGACATGTTTGCAGTCTATAAATAAATAGTGACAAATATAAAAAAAGAAGAAAAATAGCCACAACGAAAGTGAGAACAAAATAATATTGCTTTTGTACCAACCTCTACTTCACAAGCTGGGAGCCCTTTTAGATTAATACCTGATGGCTGGAGCTAAGGGTTGAAGGGGCTCTTCCAGGGCCACAGCTCTTACCACTGCCACGTGAACTTATAGAAACCATAATGAAGCACCTTAGAAAATCATGGCGTTGACTGAAAAAGTGTTGAAAACAGAATTTCTTGGATTATCTTAAAATACACTTTGGTTATGCAAAAACAGGTGGCCTTTTACACCTATGGTAATAAAATGAACCAGGTTTGAAGACAAGCAGGAAAATGGAAGGTAAATAGCTCTTGCTTTTCCCTCCAGATGTTCTTGTTGGTTTGACCTGAAGCTTTCTAGGTGCTTAAGTGAAAAATGTTAATTTCTACCCCAAGAAGCTGCTTAAGAAAAATCATACTGTGTATTTTATGTAAAATATAGCAACAGACCATAATTTCTAAATTTTATATATAAACCCATTTATTTTGCTTTACTGAATATAACCAACAGATTGCCATGGATTTTTTGATACTGTTTTCTTTTTGGATTGATTTTTGTCTAGGTTTTATTCTTTTTTGAAACTATCTCAAAAACTGCCTCACTTTCACAAACAGCTAAGGAGGAATGGTAGGATTAAAAAAGTGCTGCTCATTTTGATTTAATTACTTTGTTTGTTGCTTAATTTACAATATTTATTTTGTTTTATTGCATTTTGATAGGAAGCTACAGTACCAAAGTGGTTAGTCAAGTTTTAATTTACATTAAATTAAAAAAAGAAAAAACATACATCAAGATTTAATATAAAAAATATATTGAGCTATGTCTTTGGGAGTTGCAGTATCAGAAACCTTAAGGCAGGTCTAAATACGATTGATCAGAGTGAGGAAAATAAATGGAGGTTGTATTTCCCAGTGTCCAAAAGTAGAGTAACTTCAGGTTTATGTCAATAGAAAACAGTTTAGGTCTTGTGACATCTGACACTTTGTGACACAAGAGCTGTATGAAGACTCCGGGAAAAGCTGGCAGTAATTGGCAGCTTGTTTGGGTAATCACTCTATCACATCCCATTACTGAGGCCTTGCTGTGAAAGGCTGACAGGCTTCAAGGAATTTCTCTTCCTGGCAGTTTTCAGCAGCCACTAGGTGACAATGCTGATCCAGTTTCAGAGCTGTCTGCCTGACAAAGCTGTTACTGAAGTTAAAGGAATTACTCCAGGGGCTCTGAGCTTCTGTTGGGCACAAATTGTGGTTTATTATGGGCTGCAGTTGCTCTTTTCCTCCAGATTGTAGTTGCTGGTAATTTATTTTGATTCTTTCCAATAATTCAGCTTTTGGTAAGTGTATCTGAAAATTAAGCTACCCTTTTTTTGCAGTTGTCTTGAAAACTCTGGGAACTCATCAGTGTCTATCAATATGTTAAGGGGGAGTGTAGAGAGGATGAAGCCAGACTCTGCTCAGTGTCATCCAATGACACAACAAGAGGCAATGGGTGCAAGTTGGAGCACAAGAGGTTTAGGGGAAACACAAGGAAAAACCTTTTTCCAGTGAGGTTGACAGAGCTCTGGCAGAGGCTGCCCAGGGAGGTTGTGAAATCTCCTGCTCTGGAGACATTCCAGCCCCACCTGGATCTGTTCCTGGGTGACTTGGTCTAGGTGACCCTGCTCTGGCAGGGGGGTTGGACTAGATCTTTCTAGGTCCCTTATGACCCTTAACATTCTATGATTCTGCTACTTTGTACTGCTACTGGTAGGATAAATTTTATACAGCTGTGTCAGGTTCCACAAGCCCTTCTCCATGGCCATAAGAGTCTATATATCAATCACAGAATCAACAAATGGCTTGGGTGGGAAGGCACCTTTAGACCTCATCTAGTCAAACTGCCCTGCAGGGATCAGGGACAGCTGAAAGTAGAGCAGGTTGCTCAGAGCCCCTTCTGTCCTCGCCTGGAATGGTTCCAGGGATGGGGCAATGACCACCTGGACCAGGGCCTCTCCATCCTGTTGTAAAATATTTCTTCCTTATATCCAGTCTAATTATCTTGAGGCCCCAAAATAAAGTTATTAGTATCAGAGGGAAAAAGAAGCCCTTCTCACCCCTAATGAGGAGACAAGAAAAAATGATTCTAGGAGGCAAAGGGAGCCTGTAACCCATCCTTGTTGACATGTCCTTCTCCATGGTCAAGGCTGTTTAAGAAAGGTCTTGGTGTGATTATTCAAACACACACATGATTAAGAGGAATGCTCTGGATTTCCATAGCTCTATTTCTTAATACCCTTCAGAGGGAAGTGATCTCAATCCACTTTTCACAGTGATTGTTCTGTGTAAAAAGAGTGCAGTTCACCTTCAATGACTCCAGGTTGTTAAAGGACTCAATGGTCAAACAAGGAAGTCAAAAGTAAAGCCAAATTAAAACTGAACAAATTTCTCTCAGGTACCTTGGGTTTAATTTGCCTAAAATGAAATTGCCACATCAGTGAGTGTCTATGTGCCCACTAAAGTGACATCGGTGCCTCTGCCCAGGGGAAATTGTTTGGATTAACTGCAAGTGTGCTGCTGGGAAAAGGCTTCCAAGAGGGTAGGTCAGGGAGGGAATGGCCCCTGGGAAGGAGTTGGGTATAAATAGCAGCCATGTGGCCATTATGCAACCAAAGCTATTTGTTGTCCTACGCCTATTATTGAGTGTAATCTAAATTTAATTGGAGGCAATGTAATAGCAAAATATTTACATGGGTTCTAGCCACAGACTCTAAGCATTTTTGAAAATTGTTTTGTCGTGCACCAATGAGAAAAAGCATTAAGATAAACAGCACTGCTGAGATAAACTTGGAATTACTAAGCATTATGATAAACTTATCACTATTAAAGGAATAATTAGATTAGAACTGTTAATTTTTCAGTGTAGTCATTTGATCTTTTGGCAGGCAAAAATAGGATTGAGTAACTTGGGTATAAATTAAAACATACAAATTCGTGAACCTTAAATGTCCAAGAAAACCAGCAGCTTTATGAACCCTCAAACCCAATGGTAATTCCCAGGCCAGTACATTTACACATAAAACCACTACAAGAATGTGTCTACATTGACTAAATAATCTTAAAGGATACAAGTGTGCTACCTTAGACCAATTAACAAGCTTGTCTCACTGTCACTCTACATATATTTTGTACATTCAATTAATATTCTTACAGTGTATGTTTACTAGTTCAATAATGAAATTTCCTGTTCACCTGAGGGAGTTCTATTTGTTACTCATCCTGTTAAGACTGAATATTCTTGGTCTTCTGCTGTTTAAACCTTTGATTGGACAAGATGTTCTAGCAGTTATTAACAGTTCCACATCTGGTCAGGGCAAGCAGTAGTTGTGCAACTAAGGTGGAAAGTTACTGCTATTATGTGACACACATACTATGAAATAGCTGGGGTTTGTCCTTAGGCTGGACAAGGTTTACAGTCAGAATCGTCTCAGGTTTGATATAAATGTGAGGTCATGGAGATATGTCACTGCAAATTCAGAATTACTTCTAACCTGTCCTAAGTGTCTGATTTCTGACCCTTCTTTTATGGTTGTTCACAAGAGCATTGGTAGCTATTTTCTAAACAATGCTGAGCATCTGCTAGTGTCAAATAGGGGAGGAGGGGTGGGAGAAGAAAAGGAAAAAGCAGGAGCTTCTCTGATGTATGAACTCAAATGAGGAATCTGAACTAAAACATAGACAAAAAGCATCTAGCTCAACTAAATTCAGAATGAATAATGCTTTATGCTCTGTTGTAAAGAAAACCTTGAGCATTTCAAGTGAAAAGATTATTCACTTCCCATTCTGTTTAACAAATGAAATCTACAAATGTTTTCCACGTTTACATTACATTGCAAATTACGTTACCTATGTTACCAAAGAATCTGAAACCAGAGGGATGGACTGTTGCTCTCTTGCAGACAAGACACAGCAACACTTATGGTTTGTTTTTTTTTTCCCAGCACCCTAAAGCCTGTTGCATTTAGATAGCTGATGGGTTTTCCTGTCAACTGCAGCACTATTATTTCTGCAATTTGATGGAGTATGTGGCTTAAGCAAGACCTAGTGGCCTTGCCAGATAAACAGTTAAATGTTGCTCTTGAACCTTCAGTTTGCAATTCCAGCTTTCAGCTTGTCAGAGGGCTGTGGTTTGTTTTGTTTTGTTTGTTTTGTTTTCCTCTTGGATAAAAGCCATATGGATCAGAAGTGATAAATAAGTGCTGGCTTAGTGGAAAGTGAAATAATGTCATGGAAGGGGTTCCTTCTTCCTTCCTCTTGTGAGGTCAAAAACTTGTACCCTGAAATACTATTCCCCACCCCATGCTCAGTGCATCGTTTTTCATCAGCAGAAATGTTTGGTGATTACTTGCTTTTTTTTATGTTTGTACAAGTTATACAGTAAAGCAGTTTATTATGTTATTCATATAACATAATATATGAATATAGAGGCACAAAAGAGAGTGGTAAGCTTTTAGTGTTAATGATTTATTTTATTTGGGGGAGACAAGAATTATCATTTAGGCTTTTCTCCCACAGGACCTGCAGAGTGCATTTCTTCTGTAATATTCTGCATTAATGCAAGATGGTGGTTGCCTTTTAAAAAATTGAAAAGCTGACTGCAGAGGAAATATTCTAAAATTATCTAAGTGTGTAGGGCATATTCCTCTGTGTTTATTTGAAACTCTCTGCTGCAGAGGTGATTTATGTAGAATAACATTTAATACAGCTGTAGAAACTCTGGATGTTTGTGCTCACCTGACCAGAACGTATTATTAATTTTAGAAGCCCTTTAACAGTCTCCCACCTAAATAGCCAAACTTCATGAGATCTGCTGGGGTAACAGCATGAACTGTTCTTGGAATCTTGAGAATAATCAGAGGGAAAACAATATGCTTGGGACATCACAACAGTTTTTCTGTGGGGATGGAGGGCACAAGAATACAAGCGAAGAGTAAATCCTCTCCAAAGCTGTTGTGTAAAATCCACTGTATCAAATGTCAGTGGTAAAAGTGGAAGAAAAACGCTAGAAATGTCACAGTTCTACACATCTCTGATTTAAAATTCTGAGAGAGATCAAACTTGGGTAAGTAGGAGTGTTCAATAAGCACCCATTATTTTCATTTCTCATAGAATGTTTTTTTATTTTTCACTTTCTAGAAAAAAGTACAATTGGTCTTCAGCTCCATATAATATATGTGGAGAAACTGGGAATGTAAATCTTCTTGCTATAAGAGCTCAGTGGAAAAATGCTGAATTCAAATGATTTGAAAAAAATTAGGAACTGCTTTTCAGCTGAGTGGAGAGCAGCAGAACGAAGCTTGCCTGGCAATATGTCACCAGGCTTGTGTTTGATAGGAAATGAAATCAAAGTTGCCCCTCTGAGGATGCAGACTGGGCCCTGGAATTGGTTTGTAGCACATTCACCATCAATGCTGATGCTGCCAGTGCATGTGCTCTCCTGTGGTAGGATGATGTGATGTTTCTGCTCCAGCTTGAGGCAGTGAACAGCTCACTGTATCTTGTGAATTTTGGAGTTGTGTTTCCCCAGCAGGCAGCTCCTGCGGTTATATTGGTGTAGGCTTATTTGGCACACCAGCTTTTTGGAGCATTTCAGAGCCAGTGCTACTAAAATAAGTGTAATCACTGTGCCAGTGATTAAAATGAGATCCCGCCAAAAGAACTCAAGGCACTTGATTGGGAGAAGCCTCTTGCAAATCCCCAGCTCGTTCCCAGTCAGCTGCCTCAAGGGCTTCATCCTCACGGCAGCTGGGGTTGCACATCTGATGTTCTCAAGAGAAGGCTCAGAGACATCTTCTAACCAGAGCTTTAGGTACAGAATATGGCAGTTGCAGTGCCACGGGTTGTCAAACATCTTCACCACCTCCAGAGTGCTCAGGCTGTCCAGGGTGCCGGGAGGAACTGAGGTCAGGCTGTTGTTCTGTAGATAAAGCCTCTTGGTGTTGGTGGGCAAGGCAGGCACTTCAGTCAGCTTTTGTGAGCTGCAGTCCACGAGCAAACCCTCCCTCTCTCCCAGGGACCTGCAGCTGCAGGAGGGAGGACAGGCTTCAGGTTGGGCTGTGTGGAGCAGCAGTGAGAGGGCAAATCCTGCCACTGTGATGAATTCTGTCGCCTTCATGCTACTACGTGGAGAAGAAGAATCTGTCAAGTGTGATTCATTAGCATCTTTCAAAGTGCAGAACTACATTGCAGCTATTTCTTCCTCAGGCTTGCTTTTGAGGTTTAGGTTTTTGGAAGAAAATCTTTAGCTTTCTGTATTTACCACAGAGCCACTCTTCCTGATGTTAAGTAGCATAAATACAACTAGGAAAGAGCACAGTGCTTCAGTTTGGTCTCTAGGTCATTGGTTTTTTTCCTTCATAATTGTATGAAAAATATTATTCAGACCTCCAGAGCAGAATGTCACCAGGAGACAATGGTAAAAACTAGGCTAAATTTGGGCAAAGACTTTGATTTTGTTTGTTTCTTCATAGGCCCAGTATTAACATTCCCAGAATGGCTTGGGTGGGAAGGTACCTTTAGGGATCATCTAGTCCCACACCCCTGGACAGAGTGGGAAGTAGAGCAGTTGCTCAGAGCCCAGTCCAACCTCACCTGGAATGGTTCCAGGGATGGGGCATTGATGACATCTTTGGGTAACCTGGGCCAAATGTGATTTATTTTTTTTTTGCGTTTTTTTTTAGCTGCCTTGTTTTGTGCATGTCTAAGAAGATACAGTTCAAGGTTTGGATGAATAGAGAATTAGAAATTTTGTGTATCTGGTACTACTTATCTTTTAGTGATTAAATAATCATGCTTTGGGCTACCAGGTAATTATCCTTTTGCTGTGTCACTCCCACTTGTGCAGAGTTGGTCCCATTAGACTCCCAGCTTAGTCCCTTCTGTTTGGCAGTTTAAAACCTATAAAGCTATTCCCTTCTTGTACTTCCCACTACTATTCTGCATTTAAAATGCATACTTAGCCTTGGGACTGGATTGGAATTTGAAATACAAACTCCCTTGTACAGGTTGGGTGAATTTTCAATCCTGAAACCATCTTTCTTTATGATTTTAATACATCACATAATTAAAATGCTGGTTGGTTTTTTTATTTTCCAATTCATTTGCAATAAGTAAATACTGAAGCAAAAATATCTGACTGTATGTTGCCTTGGAAACTATTCTGAGAATGGCTGATACTGTAAAAGGAGTTTTGTACACTTAAAATTCCTTTTAAAATGAGGAAGGCTAAAACAGTTTTATATTTTTAAACAGTTTAATTTTGTTTGCAGACAAGTGTTAGAAGCACATTATGATTTAAAAATTGGACTGACCAAAACCTGAGAGATAGCAGCAGGTGGAACCGACCTATCAACACAATAAATATGGAGTAAAATATGTTTTACTTATTAAGTCAAGGAGCATAATTTATGCTAATGTAGAATGGAATTTGAAAAAAATCTTTAAAATAATGTTTTCAAATGTAGAACTCAGAAAGAAAAGGTTTTCTTCTTAAAAGCTTAAAATGAGGTGTTTTGTTTTTTTTTTCCCTCTGGGAAGTTTCATTTGATAAAGACAGAAATTGTAGGGAAAATGGATTGATTTTGTTTTAAAATAGTTTTGCTTCAATTTGCGTACAAGGATTATGTAACTATCTCTTGAAAATAAAGTTAGCTTTACACAGAATCACAGAAATTAGGGGCTGGAAGGGACCTAGAAGATCATCTAGTCCAACCCCCCTGCCTGAGCAGGATCACTTAGACCAAGTCTCTCAGGAACAGATCCANATGAAAATCTGATTTAATTTATGCATAATTATACTATATATTATTATTTAAAATAAGTAATATATTTATTATTCATTGTTAAAATTAATATATAAATTACAAATAAAATATGAATAAGAACTGTGGCAAAAGTGCAGAAAGGAGTATTAGTGAGACTGCCACTTACCCTTATTTACTCCCTCTTGATTCCTCTCCCTCTGCTGGGTGAAGTGTTGGGGTATAGCAACCAGAGCAGAGTGTGACGAGTCAGTAAGGAAATGTGTTAAAGATGATGAGCTTTTTCCTATCCATAATAGGAAACCAGTCCTATTGGTTGGAAGATATACAGTTGACATGTGTCACAGCATATAGTGCTTGAGGCATTTTTGAAGTTTCTTCAGACAAGAGGAAATGTTTTGACTTTTTTTTTCTTACTAATATATATATTTTTTCCTTTAAACCTGACAATGTCTGGAAAACCTAAAATTACTCATCTGAAGTCTAGTGGGTTATTTTCTCAGCTGTGATAAAATACAGGTATAAAAGCCAGCTTAGATCTTCACAGATGCAGTGCCACTCCTCTGGCAGCTGTATCACATCCTTGGAGAAGGAGCTGCTTGTGCTGAGTCCCTGAATCTGTTCCAATCTGAGGACCATGGACTGGTTCCTTTACCTCTGCATGGAGGTGACTGTGTGCTAGGAGCACCCAGCAGAAGCATGCCTTGAAATAAAAATATTTTCATTTATGATTTTAGGTCTATAGCTTTTTGTAGGCTAAATGAGCATTCTTTAAGAGGATTTATTAAGAGCCAATATGAAAAAAAAAAAAAGAAAAAAACCCCAACAAACAAACCAGCCCAAAACCCACATTCTAATCTGTTAAAATCTTATCTTCTGGTAGTCTGAGAATGTACTTTCCACAGAGTGTTTCAACTTTTTGTGAATGAGAGGCTCTGTATCCTCTCAGTGGAGAGGAGTTTCTGACTGCTCTTGGTCTTGGTCATACCCACTCTCACTCCCTCTCTCCTTCAAAACACCCTTCTCTGAACCACTCTTCTTTGGAGGCCTTGGCTTTCCCAGGAAGTCACTTGGGTGCCACCTGAGTGCTTATGCAGGGATAAGAAAAGAGTTGAAGGGAGATTGCTGGTTTCCATGCAGTTAAGGATAAAGGCTGCATGTTAGAGATAAATGTGTGAATCAAACACGACCTGCTAAAAGGAAGTTCAGGCAGAGTGTGTCATTTTTTATAGATGGTTTTAAGGAGTTATAGTCATTTATTGCTGTCGATGACCTGTTCTTGACCTACAAAGAAGCTGGTTGTTTTGTTTTTTTTTTTCAATCCATATTTCCACTTCCAATGCTGAAAAAACTTGCCAAGTCACATTGCCAATAGATGGTAAAAGTGCTTTTCATGGAGGTGCTATCTCTTTGAAGAAGTCTGTTCTTTCATGTTTTTAAATAGGTTAGTGACAACAGATGAAGCAAAATATTTTTAATGTTGCATGTAAGTCTCTGGTAATTAATGCATTATGAAAAAAGTGAAATAAGGAGGAAAAA
>VYZU01056199.1:0-14493 GCA_013401355.1 Ceyx cyanopectus | reverse complement strand
GAGTCTCCATCTCTGGAGACACTTAAGACCCGTCTGGATCTGTTCCTGAGAGACTTGGTCTAAGTGATCCTGCTCAGGCAGGGGGGTTGGACTAGATGATCTTCTAGGTCCCTTCCAGCCCCTAATTTCTGTGATTCTGTGATTCTGTGAAGTCTGTTCTTTCATGTTTTTAAATAGGTTAGTGACAACAGATGAAGCAAAATATTTTTAATGTTGCATGTAAGTCTCTGGTAATTAATGCATTATGAAAAAAGTGAAATAAGGAGGAAAAAGGGGGGGAATCAATAGTGAAATTCATTCACAAGGAATATTGCCTGCAGAAATGAATTAAAATCTGTGGTTTCTCTCACATCAGGATTTATTGTCACTCCAGGGCCAAAATATTCTTATTATCTTTTGCACCCTAGAGACCTACCCTGCAAAAGCTTTTTTGGTGTTTATACCTCAGAGGACTCTCAATTTCATCCTGTGCTTATTCTGCTTATTGTTACCTGATGAATGCACATTTAATGTGGTTTTTGCCTGATTTAGTTTTTCCTCTGTCAAATATTGGATTTCCTCTGAAGATTATTTCCCAGGCAGATAAACACTTGGCATTCAGGAAATTCGGCTCATAAATTGTACTCCACCCATTTTATCAAATAATTCATCTTCCACACATATTCTTAATAAAGAATCTCCCTCCTTGCTCTCTTCATTATTGAAAACTGCATGCAGCTGCTGTGCCATCATCAGCTATTGATGATCTTTCCACTAGGTGTCAGTCCAGTTATTTTTTTGTTAAATATTGAGCATCTACAGCCTGAATCAACCTGTTAGCTAGCATTTATCAATTCAAAATAATGGTCTGAAAAGCTGAAATATTGTATTATTTTCAGGTATTATATTTTCCATGGCCTCCAGGATGAAAATATAATTACTATGTGTGTGCATTAAATGATCTGTCTAAATCGGATACTGATCACACATTTGTGTTTTATGGAACTCGGGGTCTTGAGCCTGTTAGTGAAAATAAATATTCAGAGACAATTTGGATTCAGACTGTTCTCGGGAAAATATTAATGTAATTTATGCTAAGTTGTAGGCATCCCAATGCAGGTGGGGAAGCTTCTAGAGAGAGTATCTCTAAGAGCATTGTTAAGAGACAACTGTCGGGCAGTATTTCCTACCACAAGGCAGTGCTTGGGCAGCTCCCTGCACTGTCAGTGCCTTTGGGCTGCACTGAAGGTGCGTAGGGCACCTGGGCACCCTGGCCACAGGCAGATGTTGTCTTGAGGTCTTCATGAGCAGAATGAGATGTTGGCACCTTGATGGGAAGTGTTTGACTTGGTAAAATGGAGCCAGCTCTACCCCTTTCTGCTGTGCTTGCTCTGCAGAGTTCAGAGAATTCATAGAATCATAGAATCATAGATATTAGGGGTTGGAAGGGACCTAGAAGATCATCTAGTCCAACCCCCCTGCCTGAGCAGGATCACCTATTTGTAATATGAATTGTAGAGTTGTTTGGGTTGAAGGCACCTTTCAAGGCCATCTGGTTCAACCCCTCTGCAGTGAGCAGGGACATCTGCACCTAGAGTAGGTTGCCCTGTCTAACCTCATCTGGAATGTTTCCAGGGATGGAGCATCAACCACCTCTCTGGGCTACCTGGGACACTGTTTCACCACTCGCAACATGAAAAATGTCTTCCTTCTCTCTAGCCTAAATCTTCCTGCTTTTAGTTCAAAACCATCACCTCTTGTCCTGTCACAACAGTCCCTGATAAAAAGTCTGTTCCCATCTTTCTGACAGACCTCTCAAAATACTGAAAGGCTGCAATAAGGTGTCCCCAGAGCCTTCTCTCTCCAGGCTGAAGAACCCCAACTCTCTCAGCCTGGCCTCACAGCAGAGGGGTTCCAGCCTTCAGAACATTTCCCTGGCTTTCTCTGGCCTCACTCCAACAGGTCCATGTCTCTCCTGAGCTGAGGACTCTAGATTTGGACCCACCACTGCAGGTAATGAAAAGTAATTATTTTTCTAGCTCTTTATGCACAGTCACTGTTATTCAAAATACAGTTCCATATTTCAGTTAAACAATTACAGCACAGTGCTGCATTTGTGTCAATGTTTTATTTAGGAACAGGACTGAGCTTTCAGAGAAAATCTCTTTTTTTTTTTTTCAATTTATGTGAAGCTTAACTGCAATATGCACTCTGGAAATACATCTGATTTGTTCAGGTGCTAAAGAAGGCTCAGTAGTTGTGACCCAACTAAACATAGTTCAAAATGACACCTCCTGTCCTAGCATATAGGGTTGGATAGCATGTCCTCAGTCCCAGACTCTTTCACAGCCATGAGCAGCACTTTGGGCCATTCTGTTTGTTGATACAGACATTGCTGGTGCAACAGCCAAAGAACTGTCCATAAAGGATACTTGTTCAAACACCCTGGCAACTGTGCAGCCACACCTGCTAAAGATATTTACGTGTCTTTACCATGTTCCTGTGTAATAGCTACAGGAGGATTAAAAAACAGTGTGAGATTGAGCAGCCCTCTGAGTCTTGCAGTGTTGTCCTTGTTTAAGTTTGGTGATAAAATCAGTCTTCAGCCCTGTTAGCTAAAGTCCTGCTGTTTTCTGCTTGGAGACCTGGAAATGTTGAAGGCAGGGCATTGAACTTTATGGTCATGCTGAACAGTTCTTATTGGAAAGATCAATTAGAATTTAATTAGTGTTTGATGTAAAAGACTATTTTTGAAAAGCCCAAGTGGTGAGTTTACAGCAATAATTCATTATGGCATTTAACTCACTGTTCATAATTGATAAGATGGTTGCTTATTATATTACCACTTATAAAGCTGCAACCTCATTTTTTTTGAAAGAAAACTGTCAACCCCTGGACATGTTTTCAGTGATTAATTTTTTTCCAGATGCAAGCAGCTACAGTCATACTACTCCTTCCATAGTAATGCTGTATTACACACCATTTGTGTTGCTATAACTTGTAGATGAGCCCATTTATGGTTTTAGTGCCACAGTGAATGGCAGAAGATTTTGCCCAGGCTTCTGATCACACAGGGAGAGCCACAGAAAATCACTGCAGGCAGATGTGAACCTGCTGCAATTTCTTTTTCTGATCTGCTGAATTTCTTTTGCAAAGAAGATGGGTTGTCAGGAATGCACCCCCCAGCTAACCCATTTAACCCACTTAGAAGACATTGTTCAAACTGCAGAGCTCTTGTGACTGGGAGGAGAGTTATGAACAACACTTTCCAACTGTGGTGCCACACAGCAGCCACTTTAGGATGTGAGAGAACATCGTTGCAAATCCTAATTTTTCAATTCTTGCTCTTCATCTTCAAAACATCTGGTTGAAATTGTCCCTGAAACACCTCATTGCAGATGTACCTGCTCACTGCAGGGAATTTGGACTCCCATCCCAAGACAGTCTATGATCCTACGAAAGCCACAGTATTTGCATGTTAAGGGTTTGTTTGTTTGGTTGGTTGGTTGTTTTTAAAATAGACAACACCTTTTCTAGTGGGATGGCTGTTTGTGTTTTGAGCCATTAATGTTCATGTTTTCCAAGTTCTGCTCATAGTCATTAAGGCTACATATTTCTAAGAGAAGCTGCTCGCGTGCCTCCAAACGTTGGGTTCTGAAGGAGCTATTTTACATAGCATGACCTGGGACAGAATCAGAGAAGCTGAAAATGCTGCTGTGCTAATCCTGTTATTTCCTGTCACTGAATCCTAGGATGTAAACAGTTTGGAGAGTCAGTTTTATCAGTCTGGCAGATGAATTAATCATGTGGTCACATAAATAAGCAGTGCTCTTCTAAAGAGGACTGTAAATTCATTAAAAGATGCTGAGAGTCTCTTCCCCCATTATCTGATTCTTTCTCTGCCCTCATTTGCTCTCTACAGCTCCAACACAGTGTTGATGACTGTACTTCACTGAAACTTCCTGCATTTAATGGAGCTGGTTGGAGGTTACTTATAATTTATTTCCACATCAGTTTTTATGAGTCTTGGTGGTTGGATGCTGTCCTGCAGTGACACTTAGTGTCGTTCTCAGTGTGCTGTAAGGCACAGAACACCTGCAGCAGCTCAGCCTCTAAGAGGAAAAGCCAAAGCCTCCTCTCTGTTAGCAGCCTGCCTGAGCTGTGCATCAATTGGCATTTGCCTCATGCCCAGGCTGGCTGCTTTCTGCATGTCTGCCTGCAGCGCCTTCGGTTACACAAGCTGAAGAACATTGTTAGGTTTTATGACCTCAGATCATCTTTCTACTTGATTTTTTTTTTTTCCTTGATTGAGGAGCTTTTACATTGTTCATCTCCATTCTTCTGGATGTTTCAGGTTGTTTCCCAGTTCAGCAAATTATTTTTCCTTCATCTCATAACTCTGACATTTCTGATTAAATCTCTCCAAATAGGATATGATTTATAGTAATGAGGACTCCTTTCCAGAATATCTGGTGATCTCCAGCCTTCCAAGAACTCCCTTCCAACCCCTACTATCTGGCAAGTTAAACATCAGTGTATAGTACCTCCAGTTTAATCAGTCTTGTGAGATTGCTGCAGCTGAACAGGCCTTTATTAAATCTTTGCTTTTCTTCAGTTTGCATCGCTGGCATTTGGGGAAAAAAAGTATCAAAATTCTATTAATTCTTTCTTAATCTTTCTTTGAAAGTCAGTGGGATGAAAAAGAGTGTTTTACTGCTGTGAATAAAGCTAGTCCTGAAAGGCTTAACTGGGTAGGTAAGTCGGAGACAGATCCTCACTGATGGGACCTGCAGGTGCTATTTGAGGTTACAGTTATATATCTTGTATTACAGAAAAGGTGGGGACAATGTTATCCCACCCCAACACAGCCAGGAGTATGATTAAAACCCCTCATAAATATGGAACAAGAAACAATGAAAAGATCTACTCAAGCTAGTGAAGTAACCCCCCAAAGTTTGGTCATAGGAAGCAGTGCCGTGAGAACTCCATAACCGAAGCACTTCATCCAGCTTACTGTCATGGGCCAAGCTCTGCTTGAAAGAGGGAGTTCTGGAAGGGGAAAATTAACTGCCTGCTTGTTCCTGGGGCTCAAGTAGCCTGTGCTTTGCTGCATCACCTCCATATATATGTGTGTGTATAGTCAGCAAACAAACCTATTATTTTAGGGAATGTGTGATGATGAGGTAGATTTCCTGTGGGTTGAGAAAAACGTGAATCCATTATTTTTCAGAGTTCCAAAATTACTTTTTTGTCTTTTTTTTCTTTTCTTTGTGTCAAGCAATGCCATCAAACCCTTGTGTTTGATAATACTTGTTCAAGAAGCTTCTTATTTTGACTGTGATTAATAGTGGAATAAAACACACAGAGCAGTCAGCAATTTTAGTCGGGGCAAAGTTCCTAGTGGATATAAATTGAACATATGAGGAAAGAAGCACAGACACTAATTCCCAATTCAGTGAAGACTCAGATTTCCTCAGCCCTCAGGATATTGGATACAACTAATAAATAGTGCAGATGTCACCTTATTTTTAGGTTTTTATTGTTTCTAAGGAAGTCTGTAAACTGAAATTCAGTACCTGTCTTTTTGGTTTAGAGTCAGCACATAAAGTAGTATCTTGAGAAGTGTGAAGATCTCTGTGGCCATGAACAAATGTTCTTGAGATTCACCTTTGAAAGGTTTTAAAGGTCTTTCTGGGGTCTTGGTATGATGTGAATTTTCAGGAGTACTGTGTTGCTAACAGCATTTTACGTTTACATTAAAAAATCCTAAAGGCAGAATACAACAAAAAAAATCTGTGTACTACTTCGAGCAGAATAAAAATAAGTGATGCTGTTGCTCAACTACCACAGAAAATGTGATGGGTAAGTAAAACTGATGCTGTGGTGTGACTGTGGGAAAAGCTTATGTGGTAACCTCTGTCTGTGGGGACAAGGAGGGCCCATGTGTAGCTAACACAGTGTTCTTCATCACTTTGAAAGCAGTCTGGACATGATGTTCATAATGTGCCAAGGCCAAGTTGTCACTCAAACTCCATTTAGAGCCTTGGGTGTATTGCAGATATATTGAAAGTAACCATAATTTCTGTTTCTTTAGAAAACCAGGGTGGACACATAATACGTAGGTCATGTTTGCATTGAACCTTCTCAGGAGCATCTACTCCTGACAAATTCCGCATGAGAACATGTGCTACAATAAGTATCTGTTTCCTTCACTTTAAGACAAAACATTCAGCAAAATTGAAGAAAAAGGTGTTTTATACCACAGTAGTAGCCCTGTGCAGGGGTAGCTGCATCTTATGAATCAAAGCAAGATATCTTTACATAATAGGGGAGAAAAGGAAAGTTGAACAGGTTACATCTCTGCAGTGTTTTTTCTCTAAAAGCTGATCTTTTTGGTTACTTCAGGTCTTCCTTTCAGCTCTTTGCTGCTACCAGAGATAGATGTATATTCTTCATTGCTTCATTCTCCTTTCATCCTGCCATCTGTTCCACCTATTACAATACCATTATTTCCAACACTGACATATGCAACATGCAAATGTATCCTGAGGGTGTTGTCCTGTTGTGGGGAGGAAGCATAGTCTGTTAATTAATAACCTTGTTCAGTCTTTGTAGCTGCATTCTTTTCAGTGTTCCTTTTGTGAGAGTGTGTATAAAAGTTGCCCAGAAAATGCAGCCATGGTTCTTTACCAGAGCTCTGGTAAGGCCCAGTGCTGGGGCTGTGTTCTAAAGCATATATACCTTATGCTTAACAAAGATACATTCAACCAATTGCTATATATGAACCCCAAATTAACACAGCCTGAGATTTGGTATTTTGCATGTGGTAGTTTTCTCCAAAACCTTCTGCTTGGTCTGAGCATAAGCCAAAAAACCCATCTGCTGTTATTTTCATATTAGAGTTAAGTGGGCAAAAGAAACATGCCACTAAATGAGCTCTCTCTAATGTAATTTCAACAGCATGAATTGTATTTGAGAGCTGTTTGTGAATAGAAGCTAAGGATTGACCCCTATCTTCAAAACCTTCTGCCTTCCCCCCAGGTTACCTACCATAAGCTGGGGCAGTTCACCTTGCAAAGGGAAAGCCAGGGACCAAAAGACAGATGTATGGTTGGCAAGTCATGGGATCTGCTGGAATTTGTACTCTGACTATGCTTGGCAAAGGTTTGTTTGACACTTGCTGGCAAAGCTGCTCAGTGAGACAACTTTGGAGAAGAGTCGGGGGCTGTCTGCAGCTTCCCAAGTAACATCAACCCTGATGATCATGAATCCAAAGCCTTACAATTTGAGGAAAAAAGGCAAAGGACTTTTTCTGTAGTATTTTAAAGCCTGCCTGTAGTTTCTCTCCTCATGTGGGAGGGGTTAGCCAGTACTACAGCTTGAATGCCATGAAGAATTGACAATGTCCTAAGTGCTTCTTATGGGAAAATAAAACCAGAAATCCAAGGATTATTGAAGTAGTCAGTTCAGCAGTGTTACTGGCATTAACCAGAATTAGCACAGCTCTCTGAGTAGGAGCACTAGACTTTGAAATAGGTATAAATTATTTGGCTTTTGATATGTCGCCCACCTGACTGTTCTNTTTTGTCTTTTTTTTCTTTTCTTTGTGTCAAGCAATGCCATCAAACCCTTGTGTTTGATAATACTTGTTCAAGAAGCTTCTTATTTTGACTGTGATTAATAGTGGAATAAAACACACAGAGCAGTCAGCAATTTTAGTCGGGGCAAAGTTCCTAGTGGATATAAATTGAACATATGAGGAAAGAAGCACAGACACTAATTCCCAATTCAGTGAAGACTCAGATTTCCTCAGCCCTCAGGATATTGGATACAACTAATAAATAGTGCAGATGTCACCTTATTTTTAGGTTTTTATTGTTTCTAAGGAAGTCTGTAAACTGAAATTCAGTACCTGTCTTTTTGGTTTAGAGTCAGCACATAAAGTAGTATCTTGAGAAGTGTGAAGATCTCTGTGGCCATGAACAAATGTTCTTGAGATTCACCTTTGAAAGGTTTTAAAGGTCTTTCTGGGGTCTTGGTATGATGTGAATTTTCAGGAGTACTGTGTTGCTAACAGCATTTTACGTTTACATTAAAAAATCCTAAAGGCAGAATACAACAAAAAAAATCTGTGTACTACTTCGAGCAGAATAAAAATAAGTGATGCTGTTGCTCAACTACCACAGAAAATGTGATGGGTAAGTAAAACTGATGCTGTGGTGTGACTGTGGGAAAGGCTTATGTGGTAACCTCTGTCTGTGGGGACAAGGAGGGCCCATGTGTAGCTAACACAGTGTTCTTCATCACTTTGAAAGCAGTCTGGACATGATGTTCATAATGTGCCAAGGCCAAGTTGTCACTCAAACTCCATTTAGAGCCTTGGGTGTATTGCAGATATATTGAAAGTAACCATAATTTCTGTTTCTTTAGAAAACCAGGGTGGACACATAATACGTAGGTCATGTTTGCATTGAACCTTCTCAGGAGCATCTACTCCTGACAAATTCCGCATGAGAACATGTGCTACAATAAGTATCTGTTTCCTTCACTTTAAGACAAAACATTCAGCAAAATTGAAGAAAAAGGTGTTTTATACCACAGTAGTAGCCCTGTGCAGGGGTAGCTGCATCTTATGAATCAAAGCAAGATATCTTTACATAATAGGGGAGAAAAGGAAAGTTGAACAGGTTACATCTCTGCAGTGTTTTTTCTCTAAAAGCTGATCTTTTTGGTTACTCCAGGTCTTCCTTTCAGCTCTTTGCTGCTACCAGAGATAGAT
The DNA here is from genome assembly GCA_013401355.1 of Ceyx cyanopectus. NCBI lineage: Eukaryota > Metazoa > Chordata > Aves > Coraciiformes > Alcedinidae > Ceyx > Ceyx cyanopectus. Next base: position 5,735 of record VYZU01056199.1, on the reverse strand, counting down.
GTATATTCTTCATTGCTTCATTCTCCTTTCATCCTGCCATCTGTTCCACCTATTACAATACCATTATTTCCAACACTGACATATGCAACATGCAAATGTATCCTGAGGGTGTTGTCCTGTTGTGGGGAGGAAGCATAGTCTGTTAATTAATAACCTTGTTCAGTCTTTGTAGCTGCATTCTTTTCAGTGTTCCTTTTGTGAGAGTGTGTATAAAAGTTGCCCAGAAAATGCAGCCATGGTTCTTTACCAGAGCTCTGGTAAGGCCCAGTGCTGGGGCTGTGTTCTAAAGCATATATACCTTATGCTTAACAAAGATACATTCAACCAATTGCTATATATGAACCCCAAATTAACACAGCCTGAGATTTGGTATTTTGCATGTGGTAGTTTTCTCCAAAACCTTCTGCTTGGTCTGAGCATAAGCCAAAAAACCCATCTGCTGTTATTTTCATATTAGAGTTAAGTGGGCAAAAGAAACATGCCACTAAATGAGCTCTCTCTAATGTAATTTCAACAGCATGAATTGTATTTGAGAGCTGTTTGTGAATAGAAGCTAAGGATTGACCCCTATCTTCAAAACCTTCTGCCTTCCCCCCAGGTTACCTACCATAAGCTGGGGCAGTTCACCTTGCAAAGGGAAAGCCAGGGACCAAAAGACAGATGTATGGTTGGCAAGTCATGGGATCTGCTGGAATTTGTACTCTGACTATGCTTGGCAAAGGTTTGTTTGACACTTGCTGGCAAAGCTGCTCAGTGAGACAACTTTGGAGAAGAGTCGGGGGCTGTCTGCAGCTTCCCAAGTAACATCAACCCTGATGATCATGAATCCAAAGCCTTACAATTTGAGGAAAAAAGGCAAAGGACTTTTTCTGTAGTATTTTAAAGCCTGCCTGTAGTTTCTCTCCTCATGTGGGAGGGGTTAGCCATTCAGACAGCTTGAATGCCATGAAGAATTGACAATGTCCTAAGTGCTTCTTATGGGAAAATAAAACAAGAAATCCAAGGATTATTGAAGTAGTCAGTTCAGCAGTGTTACTGGCATTAACCAGAATTAGCACAGCTCTCTGAGTAGGAGCACTAGACTTTGAAATAGGTATAAATTATTTGGCTTTTGATATGTCGCCCACCTGACTGTTCTAATTGCTGAAATAAGTGCATAGAAAAGGAGTGGGAGTAATATAATCTGTCTGAAAAGCAAGGAAAATAAATTCTCCCCCATACTCTCACTTTGGCAATACTTCTGACAAAAAATTACCCCAACATAAGTATATTACTCATCTCTTCAGCCAAAAAATCTTCGTCCCTTTTACGGTTTTAAACCACTGATGCCAATGTTGCAAGTCTCAAGAAAGTTACTTTCAACTCTGAATACTTGATATATGGTTGTTTTCAGGTGAGACATAATTTCTCTTTGGAGAAGCCTCCCCAAAGCAGCTTTTCCTGTTATTCCCCTTCAGCTTTCCCAGCTCTACCCTGAAAGATTCCCTGGAATGAAAGGGGTAACTCTTCCTCACCCTTCATCTCCCAGCCTGCCTGGTACAATGGACATGAAGAAACAACACTGACTGACAGTGGGGTTTGGGACTGGGGCAGCTCCTTTCATATGAGGTCTGTTCTGGGCTAGCTGTTTGCATTGCTCTTATTTCAAGTCTTGTTTTAAACTGCTATAATTGAACCACTGCAAAAGGCTCTGTGCATAGTTTTATCTAATTCTAGGAGCAAGACAGTGTGATTCTGTGATTCTGATTGTAAATTGCTTATTTCAGATTTCTTTGAACTGAGCTGTTGGGCCAGGTCTTGCACTTGGGCCACAACAACCCCATGCAAAGTTACAGGCTTGGGGAAGTGTGGCTGGAAAGTTGTCTGGCAGAAGAGGAGCTGGGGGTTTTAATTGACAAGAGGCTGAACATGTACCAGAAGCAGGGAGGTGATTGTCCTCCTGTACTCAGCACTGGTGAGTGCAGAGGAGGCAATGAAGCTGGGGAAGGGCCTGGAGAATAAATCTTATAAAGAGTGATTGAAGGAGCTGGGACTGTTTAGTTTGAGGAAGAGGAGACTGAGGAGAGACCTCATCACTCTCTACAACTACCTGAAAGGACATTGTAGAGAGGTTGGTGCTGGTCTCTTCTCACAGGTATTTAGTGGTGGAACAAGAGGGAATTGACCTGCAACAGGGCAGGTTTAGACTGGGTATTAGGGAAAAAATGTTCACAGAAAGAATAGTTGGAAGCTAGGATAGGCTGCTCACAGAGGTGTTCAAGTCACCATCCCCGGATGTGTTTAAGGGGAGTTTGGGTGTTGGTTTGAGGGACATGGTTTAGAGGTGAACTCTGTAGGGGTAGCATTAATGGTTGGACTTGATGATCCCAAGGTTCTTTTCCAACGTGAATGATTCTATGATTTGATTTAAACCACTTACTCTTCAAAAAGATGCTTTAAACTGGTTTGACCCAAGGGGTGTATGGAAAGTTGAAAGGGATTGGTTGGGGCTTTCATTTAGGATATGGGAGAAAGGTGTTTAATTCCTTGCTCAGTATAATATGTAATTATTTATGCAAATTGGAGCAGCCCCAACAGGGAAGATCGAGAGAACCCAGCAGGTCAGTAGTGCCATGGGTAGAGACTTTGTGGTGATATGGGAGACCAAAGTTAAGTCCCTACTCAAAGATACTAAATCTTTGACTTCCTCTGTGAGTACCATACCCCTGGACTGTTGGTTATACTGCAAAGCTCTTGCTGCCTTTGATATCAACACAATCATATTCAATTTAATGAAGAGCACTTCTTCTGGCCGAAGTATTTCACTGGAAAATTCCTTGTCTTTTCTGCTTACTAAGTTTGTCCTGCCTCCAGCAGTGTGAAGGGACAGATACATCAGCTCCACATCCCTCTGCCACCCTGAGGACTTCACTTACTGGGTCCTCATCACTCTCTGGAAGGAAGAGCAGTTAACTAGATGTCCTGGTTAAATTAATTAGCACTATTCTTTTTATCTTAATTTTCTATATAGTTTTCATAGTGTGGGGTTTCCATGTTTCTCCTCTCAAAGTATGATGTAGCATTACCATTAATAGCTGCCCATTTTGTGTTAAATGTGGGTGACTAATCCTCACTGTTATCCCTCCAGTCCCACAGTCTCCTGCCAGGGTGAATTGCTGGGGAGCCCCCAGGGCTACTTGTCCCCTTGCACTTCTGCTGGCTTACAACTCATCAAGTTGTTTCAAGGTTGCTCTGCTGGAATCATTCTTCACCCCAGCACGGAGTGCATTGATTTTCCACGTTTCTGAGACTCCCTCTGCCTGCTGTGAGTGCTCCATTTCCATAGTGATGTGCTTAGCAATCGTTACTGTGCACAGGGAGCATTTCACATTCTAGGTAGGAACCACTCACTTGCCAGACTGGATGTTTTTATAGTGTCAGGTCTATTGAAATGGCTATATTATTTGCTCCTCTATTGTCTGGAATCATTGGTTTTTTCCCTTGTTTTGTTGGAACTTCCTGAATAGAAATCAGTATTTCCCTACCCTATTATTCAAGCCATAGATTATGTTGTTTGTTTTTTTTTTTTTTTAATAAGCTTTCAAACAATTATACCATTTTCAACCAAGCTGAATAATCTCTTAGGCTGTCCTAACCTCCTGAAGCTGGATGCCCCACAGCTCCTGTCCCATGAGCACACATACTCAGAACCTGGGCTTGTTGGGACTGACCTCTGTGCACTGAGGATGCTGCTTAGATCAGGTGGGAAATGGTGATCTGTGAGTTCTTTTCCATTTTCCCCAGAGATACTAGAAGGGTAAACATGCTCTAGATACTAGAAGGGTAAACAACCTCTCCAGCACCTTGTCCAAAAGAAGTAATGGAGGATTCTTGTGGCCTAAAAAAAAATCCCTGCAGGAATCCTCAGGGATTTTTTTTTTTTTGTTAGCCCTCATGCACCCCTGTGATGCAGATGGGACTTTTCAGTGTGGCCAGCACAGAAGTTTTGATTTATGCATAGTAAAAATGTGCTCTGGGTGAGTATCAGAAAGAACAGTTCTTCATTTCAACAATGCTTTGTAGGCAATGAGTAGCATCAGCTCACTTGGTACCTCTCACTAGTGTTCTTAAAACTCCAAAACAATTGTCATAATGTGACTGACTTGATGACAGAGTTCTGCTATGAATGAGTGTATGGGTGCCACCAAATGGCATTGCTCTGCAGAGTGAGGGATTTACCCAGAAAAGGCCCATCCTTGCTGTCTTTATCTTGCACTGACTTTTCAAATGCAAGCATCTTTGCTCTTACGGTTATCAAGTATCTTCTCCACACATAGCATGGAAAGAAATGTTCTCTTGTTCTTGCATATGGGTCAGAGAAATAAGTGGACATGTGCCACAACTAGACAGGCAGATTTTACTCCTGAGGAGTTGATTTCCCATGTAACATGGTGAAGATGGAGGGAGTTTTATGGGTTGGTTGATAATAAATACTGTCTGTTCTTCAGAGCACGAAGATAGATGAGAGTTGTTAGACCCAAGCAAGGAATACAAAGCACTGACACAGGGGGGTGCCCTTGATCAGGCAATGCTGAAACTGGTTATTGGGGCATATCTCTTCTCTGCCTTCTGCCAGGCACAGAACTGTTTATTCTCCCAATGCAGAGGCTGAGGTCAAAGGAAACAACGAATACTGGAGGACCTGGAACTGGGTAGAGCCAAGTGAGTGACTAAGTGCTCTTAGATGGAGCTGAGTAGGAGTTTCTTCTGCCATTGGCATCAACAGCTGAACAGAACAAATGTGGACACATCATACTGAAATTATTTGAGCAGTAAGGTTACCTTCAGTTTAATTATGTTGGTGTGTGTGTGTGTAAACACAGCATACTGATTGCCAAGGATGTTCACTTAATTATTCTTAGCTATTTATTGCTATGAAAATTTAAACTTGAATCAGTGAATTGTATATTATGTTTTTTCTTTCTATAACTCTGTAAAATGCTTCCAAAGACCTTTTTGGGGATCTGTTTAGCCCTCTTGCACTGTTAACATAGTTGTAGTAGGGCCATTAAGTGACTTGTTGGCATTCCTGTGTCCGTGTCTGCTGTAATTTGAATGGAAATTTTCCTGAGGTTTTGGCTGGACAAGGAGAGATAAGGAAGGAAGATGGGAAAATGTGACTTACATTTGCTATATTCTCGTGTGACAATTTATGAGCCAGTCAAAGGCTAAGCCACAATTCCACTATCTTTTAAAGATCTCCAACTGTTTATTTTCAGCATAAGCTATGACCAGGTCTCCCTAATGTTATCATTCAACAGCAGATGCAGCTTTAAAGCTATTTATAGAGTTTATTCATCTGTGCAGAAATGAGGTGAATCTGGAGCCTGTGACAAGGAGTTTCAAAGATTTCATACAAAGTGGAGTTATTTTTTTAATTTTTAGTAGCAGCAGTACATGGGCCTATCTTCTGAGTTTTAAGTCTGTTTCTGCTTATAAGGCAATGTCAAAGGTCTTGTAAGATTTGAAATGGCTTTAAAAATTCTTACTACTTTTTAATGCTAAGCTTCCTTAAAGAATATAAACATAGTAGTAAGCTTGGAGCTGCTGTTTTCTTGTATGAGCAAAAGAATGAAGGAAACCAAGGGATATGTATTACCAAATTTTTACGTTTTAAAGGCCTTTAAATTCCAAAAAAGGTTAGGATTTCTCATTAAGTTTGGGTTTTTTTCATGACAAAATGAGATGCAGTTGAA
>VYZU01056194.1:7795-18994 GCA_013401355.1 Ceyx cyanopectus | reverse complement strand
GGAAAAAATGTGTTCTGCTTCCTTTGAGTCAAAATTACAGTATCTTAGTATGGTAAACCTAATTCAGGTCTGGATGACGTAACTTGGATATCATGCAAAAACATCAGGAACAATTCAATCCTCTGTTGCCTTCCAAAGGACTGATTCTACTTACAAATGAATAAGAAACCCAGACAACTTTTCAAAACTGCAAAAATATCGATATTATATTCTCAAGCCATCCTGGGGATGATCCTTTCATGGATGTGAGACAGAATCTGTTTCATCAAGCTTGGATTGGCATTGAATCATAGAATCTTTTAGATTGGAAGGGACCTTTAAAGGTCTTCTAGTCTAACCCCTTAGCAATGAGCAGGAACATCAACTAGCTGGAGTTGCTCAGAGCCCAGTCCAACCTGACCTTGAATGTTTCTAGAGATGGGGCATGTACCACCTCTTAAACACTGGGACAGGTTGCCTAACATTCTCATAGTAAAGTTCTTCCTTATATCTAGTCCAAATTTACCCTCCTTTAGTTTAAAACCATTACCCCTTGCCTTATTTCAACAGGCCCTACTACAAAATTTGTTCTCATCATTCATATAAGCCCTCTTTAAGTACTGAAAGGCTGCAATAAGGGCTCCTGGGAGCATTCTCCGCTCCAGACTGAACAACTCCAACCCTCTAGGCCTGTCCCTCAGGCTTGTCAACCACAACACTGAACTTCAGTGAGAGCCGAGTGGCAATAAAAGGAAGATCCATTAAAAAGTCTTGTCCAGGCTGCACTGGTACTGCAGAGTAGAGCTGACTGTGGTGTGGCACAGGCTTCACAGAAATGCAGGACCATCTTTTTAAAAAAGTTGAGAACATCTCAAGAGTTCCCTGGCTGAGTACAATTCAGCAGCAAGTGGTTCTCTGCAACCAAAAAAGCCAAAAAGTGCTGCTGCACCTAAGGAATGGTTGAGGGGCAACAGGTAAAGAGAGAGAGTTCTTTAACGAGATGTTACCTATTTCATCAGATCACTAGAATTATTTTGTACACTGGGACTTGAATATATATTAATGATCATGGGTTTCCCTGGAAATATAATTTCTTCTTCTTAAGCTTGATTGTGCTGTGCCTTAGCTTAATAAATATCAAAACTGTGGTAATGGCATAATTAATATTGCCAATTTATATCAGAATGAATATTGCCCTGAAAAGAGTCCAAGGCAAACAAATGTATGCTGCATTCAGAAACTTGTCAGAAAGAGGTTGGAATGTACATTAGTCCTTAGCAGAAGTGACTGCAGAGTTTATCCATCATAGTCTAGACCAGGGATGCTGAAGTCACAAGAATTTATGGACAGGAGAAAAGGAACCCATAGGCACACATGAGCAGAGACAGGGCTCCATTTTTCAGTGAAGGCAATGCAGTCACTTAAAGTAAGAAACAACCAATAAACTAAATCGGGCACTGACAGCTCTTAAAGTTCTAAATTATTACTGTTCTGAATGTGGAATAAATAAGTAGTATTATTTAGTATGTAGAATACACAATAGGTAAGTATTTATGAGCATTCTCAGTTATGATGAAGTTAAGGAATAGCATCTTGATTCTGAGCCATGCAGACCTGACAAGAGACACTGGGTTTTTCACTCGGTGAAATCCCAGCCCAAATGAAATCAATGAGACTTCTACCATTGATTTAAGCTGTGTGAGGAGATAATGCCTTGTTCCCCCAAGAAACTTACACNAAAAAGCTACTGAGCACTAAAAAAAGAACATCTGATAATATTATACTTCTAATAATCTCATCCAAAGACAAATTAAGTTATTCTTTCTGATACTGTTAATTTAAAATCTATAAGATTGTAACTGCAAACACAGAGACACAGCATTTCAATGAAAGTTGTAATAGAAGAGTATGAATCCCAGAGTTTAGAGTATGTTCTTATCAATTACAGGCACCAGGCAGTATAGAAAGAAATAAAAGATGCAGTCAGTAGCTTTTTAAGACTGTTTCCGAAATGTAGGAGCATATGTGAATAGAAACATATGTTGTGACAGAATTTGTATTAAGGGCAATGCTTTAGTAAGCACTTAAGCAAAGAAAAGGGGGGGAAAAAATGTGTTCTGCTTCCTTTGAGTCAAAATTACAGTATCTTAGTATGGTAAACCTAATTCAGGTCTGGATTCCAATCAAAGACCAATTTCTCAATATCAAGATGTCCAATTAAATTTCTTTGCTTTGTTTCTTATACCTTTTCCAGCTATTAACAGACTCTCAGAAGCCAGTGGGAACAGAACTCCAGCTCAGTGCCCTTCATTGCCAAAAACTCGATGGATTCTGCAAATTGCTTATACTGATCTGTAGCAGTTGCCTGCCCTGTGGGAGTGAAATTTCACAGAGGCAAATGCAGTGAGGGGTGTGAAGAGCTTGGGCAGCATTATACCATGGCAACAGGAGACACCAAAGTCCTGCGCCCATGCTGAGCACTGACCAATAAAATTGCCTCAAGCCTCAAAGACATGACAACTGATGGCACCGATTCAGTTGAATGCATCCTCTGGAAATCCATACATTGGAGACTTGAATTCATGTGTGAGACCCAAGAAGGGGCTGCAGCTTCTGGTTTGCAATGAAAAAGAGGTTCAGATGGGAAACGTGCATTTCTCCCCTTCACTTTGAAATGTTTCTGGTGCTCTGTCACCACTGACCTTGAACTGCTCTGAAATTACTGCTACTGTGCCTAGAATTTACTGTACTACAGTCTTTTTTGGAAGTATAGTGCTAAAATGCATTTGATGATGGATGGGAACTGTGCTGGCCCAAGATGGGAAGGACACTGGAATGCCACTGTAACAGAGATNTTCTTAAGCTTGATTGTGCTGTGCCTTAGCTTAATAAATATCAAAACTGTGGTAATGGCATAATTAATATTGCCAATTTATATCAGAATGAATATTGCCCTGAAAAGAGTCCAAGGCAAACAAATGTATGCTGCATTCAGAAACTTGTCAGAAAGAGGTTGGAATGTACATTAGTCCTTAGCAGAAGTGACTGCAGAGTTTATCCATCATAGTCTAGACCAGGGATGCTGAAGTCACAAGAATTTATGGACAGGAGAAAAGGAACCCATAGGCACACATGAGCAGAGACAGGGCTCCATTTTTCAGTGAAGGCAATGCAGTCACTTAAAGTAAGAAACAACCAATAAACTAAATCGGGCACTGACAGCTCTTAAAGTTCTAAATTATTACTGTTCTGAATGTGGAATAAATAAGTAGTATTATTTAGTATGTAGAATACACAATAGGTAAGTATTTATGAGCATTCTCAGTTATGATGAAGTTAAGGAATAGCATCTTGATTCTGAGCCATGCAGACCTGACAAGAGACACTGGGTTTTTCACTCGGTGAAATCCCAGCCCAAATGAAATCAATGAGACTTCTACCATTGATTTAAGCTGTGTGAGGAGATAATGCCTTGTTCCCCCAAGAAACTTACACTGTAAATTAATTTCTCAACAGTTTCATACTGTCTCTCCTTAGAGCACATCTTGTCAAATTCGTATAGAATGGCTACTCTATACTCAAAATAAAATGCTGAGAACTATAAGTAATTCTTATTGAATAAACAGCTTCTTAGGACTACAGATCTAAAGCTAGACAGGGGATTTTTTCTGCAATCCACCTTCACTGAAAAGTTCCAATCATCTACTCTAAATGTTGGTATAACCATACATCTCCTCCTCCCTTTAGTTCAGATTTGTAAGTGCAATGCAATCTTCCATGGTTTATTCTGAGAAAACAGAATTACTATATTTTTATGGTGGTGTAATTGCTCTATGATAGCTAATAACAATGCATCTGCAATATAATAAGCACAGTGTTATAAAATCCAGTGCAAACAATTAGATCCTCTGTTATATCTCAGGAATTTATTTCAGAAGCGGCACGAGATTCAGTCATTTGTGTAGACAGAAGCTATTTTACATTTGGTAATGTAGGAAGAAGACAGATTACCTAACCCTTCACAGTAACAATCAGTTGTTTTAGAAGGTCTGTCAAAACAAAACCACTGTAAAAGCTGCATATGGTTTTCATGTAAAAAGCAAAGAGAAAGAAAAGATAGCTGAATGAGAGAAAGCAGGTCTCCTTGAAAAACAGATGTCACTTACCCATTTGCTCTTGTCTTCTGAGCTAGCAGCTTTGTTGCTTTAAAACCCAGTACTGCAATTTGGGACCCACTGCCTTTTGAGGACTCAAGCAGTAATTGGCTCCTATGCAATATGCTATGTGCTCAAGTCCCAGACTACACTAGTCTGGCTAAATGACAGCATTACAGAAAAGTTTCATTAAGAAGCTAAATTGAAATCTGAGTGAGACTGGAAGCACAGCAACTGTTGCTGTAATCACAGGTCTAAGGCAATGGCATTAAGAAAATGTCATACTGTTTAAATTATGTCCCAATCTCAAAATCTCTTGGAAGACTTCTACAGAATAAAAGGTAATATAGCCTTTATAGGTCTCAGAGGACAGCTATATGTTTAGGCTTTATTTTCTCCTTTGTCCTAAGGACATCTCCTATTGACTGTGGATGACGGCTACACTACAGAACAAACTTTCTCATAAATCATGCTTTGAGTTAGGTGCATGCTTATTTATTTGCAACCACATTGTAAGATCCTACTTCCTTGGAGAACACTGCTCTTCTCACAAACACAGAAAGTGCTGAGAAAAAGCAAAGTGCCAAATGGGGGAAGTATAACCATGCTGCCTCTCAGGAGGATATATGGGGAGTCGAGGTATATTTAACTAAAGACAATTCTTCCCTCTGCTAGAGAAGTAACATGCTTTTTGTAACATACACTTGATGAGCTCTCTCTAGAAAGCATCTGTCTCTTATATTGACTGAGAGATGAGCATTTAAAAATATTTCTTCTCTTCAGAATATGAGTGGCTTGCTTGTCACATACAAGCTTATTTCAGACAATCTATTCACTGACTTAAAATATTTATTTTGGGTAACTTTTATAAACTGCTTCCTAGAAGATTTTTATATAATGCTTTATCTATTAACATGGAAAGAAAAAATCTATCCTCCTACGAAGTCTTTCATTGTGAGCCTTTCTGGCTTCCATCCAAAAAGATACCTGCTCTTTAAAAAATTCTTTTCTTACACAACCTCTTCTGAATTGATCTTCTAGTGCTGAAACTCTTTTAAATTCAAATGGAACATCAACACTAGACAATACACATTAAATTATTTTAAACTGAGATTACAGTTCTTGTGATAGAGCCTGTCTGTGAATCACACCTTCTCCACCAATCTGACATGCTCAACCTTGTCTTTCTAGGTAGATGGGCTTGACAAAGGATTTATCAGGTGGGTTTCTTTTTTCAGGGCAGTCTGAACTCTGGGTTGATATCAAGCTTAGCAGTTTGCACAATGTAAAATGTAATCAAGGGGCAAGATTTAATGTTTGAAAATAGGCCATTTATGGTTCTTCAGGGTGTCCTTCCCAGCCTTGACTTCTCATTCAATGAGGATAGAGGCCTTCTGCATGTGCCATGTTATTCCCGCCATGGCACATGGTATGCTTTTCTACTATGGTGCCCACACATAGCCACTCAATCCAGCCCTGACTGTCCAACACTTCAAAGCAATGAAGGCAAGTAAAAGTTTTCCTTTACATAGCTTGAAAGACTTATTTGTACCTTCCTTAATGGATTATCTATTGGTAACCACAATCTATTAATGTATCTGCCATTTACTTTGGCCTGTTACTTTATTTGATAAACTCAGAATGCTCCCAAACATTGGAAGATACACATCTTCAGGTGAGGTATCTTTGAGTGAGATATTTATTTATTTTCTCAGTTTGTACTGTGACACCAAAGATATCTTGTAAAGGATTTGACACAGAAAGTTCTGTTCAATGTGATGGGAGTGGTGCTTATTGTTCACACTCAAGTTCTTATTAGTGTGGCCAATGACAATAATTAATTCTGACATTTTTAAGGCTTTTCATTTCCTTGTTTAGTTCTGATGCTGATTATTTGTCTCTCTCTTTTTCCCTATTACTTTTATGGAGAAACAGCTATAACTTATGTCCAAATGTCTTTCTTATCCTTCTAAATTTAAAAGGACTTAAACTGCAGATCAGGTATGAAGGTATGTTTTCCTCATCTGCACTCCTGAGTAAAAGAAAGATACTAAGAAGGGAAAAAATGAATAAAAGCAAGAAACAGCATGAAATAGCAATATTGTGTTCTCCAAGCAATATGTCCAATTATCCATTCACTTTATTTCTCATTTTCATCTATCTTGACAGCTTGTGAAATTAAATTCTTCAGATGATACAGTTTTTTTTGTTGGATTTACACTTTGTCTGTTTTATAAAATGATGTGTTGCAGAATCGAATATTTGCTAGTTAGCAAGAATAATAATTTATCTTATTGTAATTTCACATCAGTACCCAATAGTCAGTTATAATGATTGACAATGCAATTTTCTTTGCAATAAAGCTAATTAATATTCATCTCATTATCTGATGTTCAGATACTTCTAAAAGCAAAACTTGAGACTTTTTAGCAGCAAATCCTTAAAAGAAAAACAAAACCAATCGTATGATATGTTAAAAATGGTACTTGAATACATGAAAAATATGCATGGAAACTGTCTTTAGAGTGACTATTTAAATCAGGAAAATAATAAAAGAAACAGTATCCCCTTTTAGGTAGCCCAGATGCATTTCTTCTGGAGATTTAGCAGACTAGTTTGAGACAATTGTAATAGCATAATGTATCAACAAATGCACATGACTTCATCTTTGAAATGGAGCACATTCGATTACAAATCCATGTCGGTGCTTTCTCTATTACATCATCAAAATCAATCTTGTACAAAACTGTCTGAGAAACTTCTTAAACGTTTTGTAATTCCCTCTCATTTATAAAATAGAAACATCATAAATATAATATTAGTAGTATCAGGTAACTGATTGCCAAGACATCTGACTAGCTCCAGTTATTTTTCACTTTTTTATCAGTTAATTTCCTGATGGCATTATAATATTCCAAATGTAAAGAGTTCTAGAAAGCTGCAATAAAAACTTTACAGGGAAAAGAAAATGGAAAGAAATAGAAAAATATATATCCATCATATCACTTAATCTATATCATAGAATAAACCCAAGAGTTGGGAAGGGGGTTTCTGGTAACTAATAACCATTTCTTTCACTCATTTCTTGAGTGACTTAATTGCATCTGGTGGTATATTTTGTCTTAAAGAAAGGTCCATTAAGAACAAGTCTAGATTAGGAGGACTGGTTATCTTTCAGAAATTTTTATTCAAAAAGACCATAATCACTCATATTATGACCTTGTGTTGAGAGAGACTGTGAATGAATAAACAATATATCATTTACTTTCCTTCATTATAGTCATCATTGTCATGTAAATGATGAATCATGATTATTTCTGTTCCCAGATCAGGGTTTCCGGTGTTAGTATTTTGGTTTATTGCTAAACTCTCTTAACTACTAAACCAGAGCCTCATTTTTTTAAACACCTCCAGGGATGGTGACTCCACTACCTCTCTGAGCAGTCTGTTGCAGTGCCTTACCACTCTCTTAGTAAATAATTTCTTCCTAATATCTAATCAAAACCTCCCCTGACACAACTTGAGGTCATTTCCTCTCATTCTATCACTAGTAATTTGGGAGAAGAGACCAACACTAGCCTCCCTACAACCTTCTTTTAGGTAGAGATCAATGAGGTCTCTCAGTCTCCTCTTCTCTAAACAACCCCAGTTCCCTCAGACTCTTGTCAGAAGGCAAGATTTCCATACCACTCACCAGTTTTGTTGCCCTTCTCTGGACCTGCTTTAGAACCTCGATATCCTTCCTGTGCTGTGGCACCCAAAACTGGACACATTACTCAAGGTGCAGTCTCACTGGTGATGAGTACAGGGGTATGATCACCTCCTTGCTCCTTCTGCTCACACCATTTCTGATACAGGCCAGGATGCCATTGGCCTTCTTTGCCACCTGGGCACACTGCTGGCTCATGTTCACCTGGGTGTCCACCAGCCCCCCCAGGTTCTTTTCCACCAGGAAGCTTTCCAGCCACTCCTCTCTGAGGCTTCAGTGTAGCCTGGGGTTGTTGTGACTCTTATTCTTAAATGAATGAGAGCAAACATGTTCTACCTTCTTAGCATTTATCATAGCTAGGGACAGAAAGAGCCCTGACAGAGCCTTCTTTGCTTGAAGAGGTACCCAGAAACTGGATATAAGAAAGGAATTATGGTTTATATAAGAAATGTTTATGGTTTTCACAAGGAAAGAAGTTGGCATGCTGATGTACTTACTGTACATGGACTCATCTCATTGTGACTCAGTGCAATATTTTGTAAACATGTTAGACACTTAGATATAATTATTTCTAATACAAAAAATATGCCTGAATTCTGTTCACTTTGTTCACAAGGTATTATTCATATAAATCTTGACACACATAACATAGAGCAAGTTCTGCTTTTGACATGATGTGATTGAAACTTAAATAGATGAACAAAGGCTAATAGAAATAAACAAAATAGCATGAAAAATAATGTGACAAAACACTATGTTTTTGCTTGTAAAGGTTTATGCTGCTCTTCAAATATTCCTGTAAACAAAACCCTTCAAACCACAAATGTCCATAGGAATGTAAATGAATAGGAAAGAAAAAGGGGCACAATCATGGTCAAGCCAAGCAGCTCCTCAGAATTCAAGTATACATTGCAAACACAATTTTGCAGAATTCAAGTAGCTTATCTGTTGTGTCACATCATAATAAAAGAAACCTGAAGCTATCCCTCTTCTCTCTGCTTGTAAAGATGCTGACCCATGACATTCAGGGTGGCTAGCAAAGGATTCTAGAGAAATGTCAACAGCAGGTTGATATATTTATTAAAACCTTCCTTGATATTTTTTAAAAAAAACAAACTTCCCAGTGGTTGAAGAGGTTGACATTTAAAGAAGTTTGTTTATAAAATACAATTTATTAACTAATTGTATCACTTTTCCATTTAGTATTGTCTGATGAGTTGATATTAATAAATGACAGTCATTATTTTAGAATCATTTAGAAACTAGGATGTAATCTATCAGGTGTCTACTGACAAAGGTCATCAGACCTTTATGTTCAATAGCCCACCTTCCAAATAAGAACACTTCAAGGCAAATTTATTATATACTGAATTTATCTCTAACATACAACTTGTCTGTTTTATAACTTAGTAGTGTATGTAGCTCTCTTGCCTGTAATTTTCCTAAATTGTTGATTTTAATCTGTTCATTATATTAGAAAATTTCTTAAGCATAGCCTTGGAATCTTAGAAAATCTACCAAGACCTGGTCTGTAACTCTAGGTTGAAAATGTTATACTTTTCTTGTTATTTTTTTCCTAACAGTAAATGCAAGAAAGCCATTCATTACAGCTAACAGAGATAAGTGCTGTGTTGCTATATATTTAATTTCATTAAAAAGTATCTTTATGAATATTTATAATTTTAAGTGTGCAGAGAGACATATAAACAAAATACTATATAATGGCACTTATCTGTCAAGCTGTATTGCAAAGAATGGGTCATTTTCCGGAGTGAAGTTCTGGAAGGAATAAGCAGATGGTATAGTAGACAAAGAAAGCTTTTGATCATGATTGTTCAATGTGTTACCCAGTGGAGCTACAATTATATTTCCTTTATAGCAAAGGAAGCCATTAAATAATTTACTTAACTCTTGTTATTGAAGTTGTTTCAGAGCCTAACAGCACATCGGTGCCTCTGGACTCTTGGCTATTTAGAGTGCTTTGTTCATTAAAATTGGAGCAGGGCTTTCATTCTTTATGTGTATTGTGCACCATACATGTTCTGTGTAGCTTTGTAGATTTTGCTGTGTAGAAACAGTCCTGGCTTTAGAGTTTTCATTGCTCGAGGCAAATTGGAAGCAATACCTACCATCACTGATGATAAATTATCAAATTTCTTGAATGATATCTATGGAGGATGTTCCTGAGGTATCTAGGAACCTTAATGCTTTCTTCTGAATGATGCCAGTGAAAGGAAAACTTTTACTGAATTATAATGGCTTGATGAAAGTATTGCATCCCCCTAAGTCAAAGGAGAGAATCTCCTTGAGAATAGAGGATAACTTTAATTACTTAGCCGTTGTGAAAGAAATAAGTCAGATTCTGGAATATGTTGGATGTTCCACAAATACTTGAACACTTTGTTTAAAAATAAGAGTAAAAAAAAAAAATTATTAAAAAATCAGTTTGTCAGCAGAGAAATGGAAGGTAATAAAGTCAATGAAACTAGAGCTGTCAAAAGCAATAATGTCTAAAAAAACTAATTTTTTTCTTCATCAATATTTGTCTACTGGATACAAAGATATATTAAATATATACATATATTGTTTCAATTAAACATTTCAACACTTCTCAGTGTCCAGTTATCAAAACAGGAAAACAGAGATTTTATTAAATCATCACAGTATTTTGGATCTAGTTACACAGCAAATCAAGCGTGGAAAGGGGACAATAACTTTGGAGAATGAGATTAAAACTCAATATTTTCCGTAGATAGGGAGATTAAATAAATCACTTCAAATTCAACCCACATTCTACATTTCAGAAAGAAAAATGAAAATGTCAAAACCATAGAAGAAGCTGCTTCTGGAAAACTTGTGCAAAATAATCCTCCAGTTCTAAAAGACAAGTCAACAAATGCATCTTGTTAGGTGAGCACTTATTTTGTTACTATGAACTGCAAGAGTAAAAAAATCTTGGGTAAAGACCAGATGCTTAAACTGCTCTTTAAGCACTGGAATAACAGGTAGAACGCAAAATTCAGTCTTTGGAAAGTGATTGATTAACTGGAGAAAATTACTTATACAATGAAATAATATCTTTTGAAACTTCTTGATTTATTGCTTACACTCTTCTTTCACTCCCTTGGCTTTAACAATAATCATATCTGAAGAACTTTTTTTGTAATGTGTGCAGTCTAAATTTTCATTGTCTGGCCTCTGAAACAAATAGAAATGTTGATCTGTTATTGTCTTTAACATTTGAAAGTGGAGATGAAAATTGTAAGATAAAAAGAAAAGTGTTGTTATGCCAGACCAAACATCTGTAAAATACCTTTTTTTTTTTTTTTTTACAATAAGAAGCAAACACTTTGTAAA
>VYZU01056193.1:22117-38731 GCA_013401355.1 Ceyx cyanopectus | reverse complement strand
GAGCATCTGCTCTACACATTTCAATTTACATTAGAAAATGGCACCATTAATGTCCCTATTCTTGGAAATCTAGTTATGGAGCTTTATTGTTTTTTACAGCTCTGATGACTAATGAGACTTGTATTTCTGACAGCTCTCAGTGCACAACTTTGTGTTTTTATTTGGATGGTGATTTGGTGGTGATTGAGTCACCATCCCTGGGGCTGTTTAAGGAGCATTTGGATGTGATTTTTTTTTTCTTTCAAGTTCAGGCATCCCAGTGTTGGAAGTTGTGCCTCCCTGTCTTGTAGTTCTGAGATCTGGAGCCCTGGAGATTGTTTCTCTGCTGGCCCTTTCCCAGATTTAACTTGTGAACACATTCAGACTGAATGTGAAGGAGTTTGTAGTGAGGGCAGTAAGAGCAAGGGGAGCCATTGCAAGCTTCTCTTGGGTATAAATAGCTTTCACTCTCAGGAATCTGCAGGAAGGAATTTTATTGCTCGTCTGAAATCCATTCCTCTTCAAATAATGGGGGGAAAACAGGGATCATAGAAAAGGACCAGAAGGAACATATAAATCCTTTGGTTCCAAAAAAGCTGCTTGTTTCTTGAATTTCCTGATTCTGGAGATAACCTACATCCTTGTGTTTCTAAGCTTGATACACTTCAATATTGTTTGCCTCCAAGAGTTCTGAAACACAATAACCTGTGGAAGTAGAAAGTGAAGAATATGTTCCATTTGGCTTTGCTCTGTTTGGGGAAGGAGCATGAAATAAGCTCTGTGTGCTGGCTGAGGAAATTCCTTCCTTTCTGAGGCCCTCAGTACCCACAGTGCTCAGTCTCTGGTGACCACACTGATGTGCTGTTCAGCAAGAGCAGATTTGCTTGCCTGCTTTTCTGTTCACCTTGTTCTTCCCCAGTGACTGCAACACTTGTATTACTGTAATGTTCAGAGGGTGTTGCTAAGTTGGGTTTTTATAGTGTAAAATAGTTGTCCACAAATGGATAAATTACATGTCAATTCATGAACAATGCTGCTGCTACTTATGTAGATGAACCTGCAGCATTCTGTGGGTGTGAGGATAATGTTTTATTTATCACAGTTGGTGTTTTGGACCCTCTTACAAAAGAGTGCTGAAAGTGATGTACCAGAAAGCTCTATCTTACAGTTACAGATAAATACTTTTCTCTGCAGTACTTGTGATCCGAGGGACTGAAAATCAGCTTTGAATGGTAAAAGGGAGAGGAGTTTAGAGCTTTCAAGTGGAAAAAAACAATCTTGCTCTTGCCACATATTTATATCCATGAACACAAAAAGATTGTGAGTCTTTTTTTTGTACACACACAAAAAAAAAGGTGCTTATGAAAGTCAATGTCATAACAAAAATATTCTAGAAAATAAGTGGTAGAGGAGCATGTTTGATGGCTTAAGGGTTTGTTGATTCGTGTTTCACAATGTCAGGAGGGTGAGGGATTGTAGAGTTCTGGGTGCTGGAGATTTGAGAGAATGGCATCTCCCTTAAATCAAACTAAGCATTGTTCTTTTGCAATCCTTCCCCCAGAGAAGCCTGCCACCGAGATATTGTCAATTTGCAGCTGGAGATGATCAAGCAGTTCCACACACAGTTGGTATGTACAAAGAGCATAGCAGGAAATACACTCAATTTTCATTTTTAGAAATACCAGGGCATGCCAGTTTCTCTCAAAACTCAAAATATTTGGCTTATGAAGAGCAAGAAAGTGAAAGAGGGGGAATCAGTTAATTAGGATCTGTTAAACTGTTCTATGCTTGATAAATATCACAGAATGTTAGGGGTTGGAAGGGACCTAGAAGATCATCTAGTCCAACCCCCCTGCCAGAGCAGGGTCACCTAGACCAAGTCACCCAGGAACAGATCCAGGGATGAAGGGAACTATGCATGGGTAGGTGACATGAATTCCATGGTTCAGGGATTGTAAGAAGACAAAAGGTGAACAAACTCAGCTGTCCTTTGGAAAAAGTAATAAAGAGATATATGGAGTTGAAATTGGAAGTTTCACTTACAGGTCCTGTCTAGGTGCTGAACTGAGTCCTGTGTTCTTTAACTTCACCCCATTATGAATCTTGGTGCTTTTGATCTGCATTAAAAAGACCTTGTCTCAGTACTGAGCATTTTAATGGAACCTGCATTAGTAGATTCTCTTCCTGAAGAAGTGCAAAATATCCTTTTGATAAAATATTCACTAATGTATTAATGATCAAAATACTCTATATCAGCATGAGGAAAAAAAAATCTCACTTCTCTTATCAAAAGTTTTCAAAAACATTATCTAGGTTATTTAATTTTCAAAAAGGATATGAAAATGGGTAGGAAACAACTGGAATAATTAACTTGATGGCTACTGATTGGGACTTTTCTTTCCTGCAGATTGAAATGCATGCTTTACTTGAAAGATACTCTGTCAACGAAAGCTTGGTGGCTGAAATTGAGAAACTAAGAGAGGAAAACAAAAGACTGAAGACTCACTTCTGAAAGATGAGCACTGCTAATTTGATTAGCATGAACTCACTGCAGGTGGTGTGTCTTTGACAGATCCTCCATCACTCAAGTGTTGGCTGAAGATTTCTTTTGAATAGGAGTTTGTCTTTCTAAATAAGTTGTGTAAGATAGTGTATGTATTATAAAGCTGGTAACAGGTAAAGAGGACATTGGGATACTCATGCTAACCACCTTGCCATTGGTCCTTCTAACAGCAAAACTAAAAGTACATGATCAGAGTTTTAGCAATATGTGAAGTGCCTTCTTATGAGCAAAATCAAACTGGGATGGATGCCTTTTCTGTAAGAATTTTTTGAGATATCTACTTTTTTATCTGCTTTTTTAGTGCTGTCAGAAACAATCACTGTAGCTTGCCTTGCAGGTATTTTTCTTGGAGAAAAAGAAGAGGGAAAGCTCATCTTCCACATGAATCCTCCTTGTGTATAAGGAGCTAGAAAGTACAGTATTCAGCTAACTTTATTGAGCTGGCAACTCTTCTATCCTTAGTCAAACTAGAGCTTTAAAATACTCCTAATTTCACTGCCATCATCCCTTCAAATCTGGGCATGGTCTTCTGTGAACTTTGTCATTGCTACTTCCACTACACTGAGATTTCTCTTGCAGCCTCAGCTCTGGAACTAGAATTCTGATTTCAATGTGTTTTTCATAGCTTGTCCAATTTTAATACAACTTTAGACTTCCAAATACAAGTTTATTCAGTCATGAATAATCCAGAGCATTGTGCAAAGGTGGTCTTTCAGTCTCTGACTCAAGCATCTTTGATGTGCCCTTTTTATTTGTGGTGGGCAACACACTAATGTTGAGCAGTTGTGCTGGAATTTGGAATGCTGTCAGTTTAACATTATTGTAGTCTTTTGGAGATAGCTACATACCAAATCTAACTAGTGTCTTAGTAGTTTTCTCATTAAGGTTTGTTAACATTAATTATTGCTTCAGTAGCATAGTGGTATCATATTTGTCTATAAGCTTAGTGTGAAGTTCTGGCTCTGCTGAAGTTACTGGGAGGTTTGGCTTGGCCTTTATTTGTGCCAAGAGATTAAAACTTCCATTTTAAATTATTTTTAAAATTAAATAAAATTTCCCTGAAAGATGATTTCTACAAGTGCTTCTTGCTATTGAAATTTTTCTGGAGGCTTCTTAATCTTCCCACTAATGCTTGTTTGTTTCTCTTCACACAACCATTAAAACTCAACAAGGAAAGACTTGAGAAGATGAGGAGTTAATTAAACACTAGATGTTGCAACTAAATCCATGATGGCATTCTTCTACTAAATGAGCAAGCCATAACATAGTGTAAATTATTTTTATATGTTATAAAACTAAAAAAAAATGAAAACAAAGCAACAAAAGACCCACAAACCAACCAGTTAAAAAAACCATAAAACAACACAAAAACATCCCCCCCAATTATCTATACCTTTTTCATATCTTTAATTTTTCTTTTCAAAAACCAGACTTCCTTTTTTTATGCCAATTAATGACAAATACAATCTTGTTGCAAAATGAGGGTGTTCAAGTAACCTTTAATATTAGGGACAGGACTTTGTCTTCAGTTCTGCTGCTTTTCTAAGCATTTAAGAATATTTCTGTAGCACAACTTCATTGTGAAAGGAAGTGAAATTGCTTTTTTTCTAGTGAAGTGATGCAGACAATCTTCAGCGTTCAGAGGATGTGAAAGCTTCACAGATTGACTACACAATTAGTGAAGACAATAGTAGTTGAAGGAAAACCTTTCCACTTTACATGCTTTGCAGTGTTAATGAAGTCACCTTACAGATTTGCATCTCTTGGTCTGTTCCCCAAGTGCTACTGCTGGCCTAGCCAGGAGGGAATTGCACAATTATCTGGGGTGGTTGNGGAAAAAAAAATCTCACTTCTCTTATCAAAAGTTTTCAAAAACATTATCTAGGTTATTTAATTTTCAAAAAGGATATGAAAATGGGTAGGAAACAACTGGAATAATTAACTTGATGGCTACTGATTGGGACTTTTCTTTCCTGCAGATTGAAATGCATGCTTTACTTGAAAGATACTCTGTCAACGAAAGCTTGGTGGCTGAAATTGAGAAACTAAGAGNTTAAGTGTTGCTGTTTGGTTTACCCAAGGGTTCCAGTTGGTTTAGTAGCATTGATTATATTTCTTGAGACATTTGCTTCAAGCACTCTGGTGTGTGCTCTCCAGCTTGATGCCTCACGACTTGGATTGCCCCTGCACTCTCATCACAGCAGTTTTTGAACTGTCATCTTTTGAATGAGGACTTCTCAATAACTTTATTTTTCCCATCAACTCCTGGATTAAGGCCTTTTTGTTTGTCAATATCCACCCTCACTGTGTGTGGGAACAGCCATATAAAAACATGCCGTTCAATCAGGTTAGGAGATAAAAAATCCTGCCCTGCAGAAATTGTGAAGGTTTTGAAATGGGACCTGGCAGCTGGTGTTAACTGGAAGGTTGGTTATGACAATACTGGGCTGTGAGGAATGACTCCAGTGTAGGCGTTGAAGGTTAGGGACAAGCAGAATTTGTTT
Source organism: Ceyx cyanopectus (assembly GCA_013401355.1). Taxonomy (NCBI): domain Eukaryota; kingdom Metazoa; phylum Chordata; class Aves; order Coraciiformes; family Alcedinidae; genus Ceyx; species Ceyx cyanopectus. The sequence continues at coordinate 33,685 of VYZU01056193.1, read as the reverse complement.
TGGCCCACAGAACCAAAGAGCTGGAGTTCCTACCCAGCCCTTAGCTCACCTGCTGTGCCTAGCTGCAATCCTTTCTATTTCAACACTGTTTCATAAGATCTGCTAGGATGTGTGTGAAATGTTTGGTGTGCTGTGAAGAGTTTTGCTTTTTCCTTGGTGCTCTGCAGCAGGCCAGGCTCCCTGCCTCCTGTGAATATTAGTTAAATACAACATTTCAGGTAACAGAAAATGAGTGGCTATTGTGGTACATTTCTCCATGGCTGATTGCTCTTTTATATGAATAATTGGCAGCACGCACACAATTTGAATCCTACAGGCACGTTAAGTGACATTTAGGCTGAGACTTAACATTTAGGCAGAACTAACAAAATGTTCAGTGCTTTAGATGACGGGAGCAGAGCACATGAGAAGCTGCAGCTGTGGTGCATTCACCAAGCAAATCAAGAGTATCTGCAATACAGTGAGAAACTCAAAAAGATCTGGGCCAGTCCTTTCTCACTAAATCATTAGAACTTTTGCCAAATGTATTTAATGCTCCAGAGAAAGAAGAGTGTATTCCTGGCCAAAAAAAAAAGCCCCAAAACAACCCAAACAAACAAATATAGCACAAATTAACATATCAGAAAATTAATCAGATAATAATGGTGTACAAGCTGTCAGATTAACTCTCATGCCCTTGAGACTCTGATCAGAAACTGCAGCTATACAGAATCTGCAGACTATTTGCTGCAGTCTCTGCTTTGGCAGCTCACTAAGAGCTACTTGCAGGCTTACACCTTGTTCTAAAGGAGCACTTTCTAACCAAAAAGAAACCTAGGGTGTTTCTGCCAATATGCTCAACTTCTAGCAACAGCTGTCAGAAGTATCCATGGATGTTTTGACTTCTTTTTTTTCAATTAATGTCCTTTAAATGGAACTACTCTGCTGAGCCTGTGATTTGGGTTGGAACTTCACATCCCCTCAGACAACTAGTGGAAGTCTGGTGTTAAAATGCAGCAAGTTTTGGCAAGTTTGTTACCTCTTAATATCTTCCTATGGGGTTTATCTGTTAGCTTTCAGAAGTAAAGTGGTTTCCTATTAACCTTTGCCATCTTTTACTTAACTTGCAAGTAAAACCCAGATTCAGAATAAGAAGGATCAGAACTAGGTTTTTGTCAAGAAAACTGAGCAACAAAGCAAGGCATCCTGGAGTTGTTGCAGCACAACATACCTTTGTTTTGCTTGATTATTCTTCTAGATAGTAGACCAGAGCAACACTAGCAATTTCATGACCTGTATATCAATGTAAAATTTGTACTTTGCCTTGCTTATCAAGTCAACAGAAATAACAAATCTAGGTAAAGATAACGGGCATAGCTTTGCTTTTGAGCAAAATAATTTAGAAGGCATAAATGGATCTGCAGAATGGATGTGTGCTTTCTGAATGTATTCCCAAAATAGAGACCACGTTCCCAGCCAGGCTGGCCAAGAACTGTAATGCAAAATTTGAGCAACTGTCAACGAAAGCTTGGTGGCTGAAATTGAGAAACTAAGAGAGGAAAACAAAAGACTGAAGACTCACTTCTGAAAGATGAGCACTGCTAATTTGATTAGCATGAACTCACTGCAGGTGGTGTGTCTTTGACAGATCCTCCATCACTCAAGTGTTGGCTGAAGATTTCTTTTGAATAGGAGTTTGTCTTTCTAAATAAGTTGTGTAAGATAGTGTATGTATTATAAAGCTGGTAACAGGTAAAGAGGACATTGGGATACTCATGCTAACCACCTTGCCATTGGTCCTTCTAACAGCAAAACTAAAAGTACATGATCAGAGTTTTAGCAATATGTGAAGTGCCTTCTTATGAGCAAAATCAAACTGGGATGGATGCCTTTTCTGTAAGAATTTTTTGAGATATCTACTTTTTTATCTGCTTTTTTAGTGCTGTCAGAAACAATCACTGTAGCTTGCCTTGCAGGTATTTTTCTTGGAGAAAAAGAAGAGGGAAAGCTCATCTTCCACATGAATCCTCCTTGTGTATAAGGAGCTAGAAAGTACAGTATTCAGCTAACTTTATTGAGCTGGCAACTCTTCTATCCTTAGTCAAACTAGAGCTTTAAAATACTCCTAATTTCACTGCCATCATCCCTTCAAATCTGGGCATGGTCTTCTGTGAACTTTGTCATTGCTACTTCCACTACACTGAGATTTCTCTTGCAGCCTCAGCTCTGGAACTAGAATTCTGATTTCAATGTGTTTTTCATAGCTTGTCCAATTTTAATACAACTTTAGACTTCCAAATACAAGTTTATTCAGTCATGAATAATCCAGAGCATTGTGCAAAGGTGGTCTTTCAGTCTCTGACTCAAGCATCTTTGATGTGCCCTTTTTATTTGTGGTGGGCAACACACTAATGTTGAGCAGTTGTGCTGGAATTTGGAATGCTGTCAGTTTAACATTATTGTAGTCTTTTGGAGATAGCTACATACCAAATCTAACTAGTGTCTTAGTAGTTTTCTCATTAAGGTTTGTTAACATTAATTATTGCTTCAGTAGCATAGTGGTATCATATTTGTCTATAAGCTTAGTGTGAAGTTCTGGCTCTGCTGAAGTTACTGGGAGGTTTGGCTTGGCCTTTATTTGTGCCAAGAGATTAAAACTTCCATTTTAAATTATTTTTAAAATTAAATAAAATTTCCCTGAAAGATGATTTCTACAAGTGCTTCTTGCTATTGAAATTTTTCTGGAGGCTTCTTAATCTTCCCACTAATGCTTGTTTGTTTCTCTTCACACAACCATTAAAACTCAACAAGGAAAGACTTGAGAAGATGAGGAGTTAATTAAACACTAGATGTTGCAACTAAATCCATGATGGCATTCTTCTACTAAATGAGCAAGCCATAACATAGTGTAAATTATTTTTATATGTTATAAAACTAAAAAAAAATGAAAACAAAGCAACAAAAGACCCACAAACCAACCAGTTAAAAAAACCATAAAACAACACAAAAACATCCCCCCCAATTATCTATACCTTTTTCATATCTTTAATTTTTCTTTTCAAAAACCAGACTTCCTTTTTTTATGCCAATTAATGACAAATACAATCTTGTTGCAAAATGAGGGTGTTCAAGTAACCTTTAATATTAGGGACAGGACTTTGTCTTCAGTTCTGCTGCTTTTCTAAGCATTTAAGAATATTTCTGTAGCACAACTTCATTGTGAAAGGAAGTGAAATTGCTTTTTTTCTAGTGAAGTGATGCAGACAATCTTCAGCGTTCAGAGGATGTGAAAGCTTCACAGATTGACTACACAATTAGTGAAGACAATAGTAGTTGAAGGAAAACCTTTCCACTTTACATGCTTTGCAGTGTTAATGAAGTCACCTTACAGATTTGCATCTCTTGGTCTGTTCCCCAAGTGCTACTGCTGGCCTAGCCAGGAGGGAATTGCACAATTATCTGGGGTGGTTGCCTTGCAGATAATTTGTTTTCTTGACTCAGAAGGGTATAATGTTTTTCTTGCTTCCCCAGTGGAGATGACTGTAGCAGGAATGATGAAGAGGAGATATTTTAGCCTTTTTCAAACAGCTTTGTAGGGCTTTGTTCCATATCTCAGGATGACTGGAGCACAAGTGGCTACCTGTACTGTGTGAAGACACAATCTGCCCCCCACCACAGGGGTGTGTTTTGCCTTGTACACCAATGTGATTTGTATGTTTAAATAAAGCTTCTTTTAACCTTTTTGAGGAAAAAGACAATGCTGTGGTTACCTGCTTCTTAAAGAGAGTAACCTAGACTGGAATTGTTCTGCCTCAGCCAGCAAGAAAGCCTGAGACAGAGATGTACCTAGAATTCTTCAGTAGTCTCCCTTCCTCTGTGTCTTCATGTAGATCCTCACAGCCTTTCCCCAGAAATGCTCCCCTTACCTCCTGCTTTGGAAATGAAGAACAGAAGGATAGTTCCTGCTTCCTACTTGGAAACTGTTCCAGTCATGACAGGGAGGTCATGCTCACAGCAAAAAAAATCATGTTTTCTGTGGGAGAATAATCCTGTCACCTAACCTCCTGGTGAGGCAGAGATCATGTATCTTCTGAGTATTTCAGATGCTCACCCTCTGCTCTGTGCTGAGTGCAGCAGGGGAAGAGTGATTACCAAACTCCCTAAGAACAAAGTATGGAAATCATTTCATGCTCTCCCTTAAGCATCCTGGGGCAGGCACCAGTGAAGGTAAGTTCCAAGGCTCCAGGGACAAGAATAATTAAGAAGTGTTGCACAATAAACTGAAATGAACTGTGAGCTGGATGTGTTGCTGTAGATGAAGAACAGACAGTTGAGATGTTTTAATTTCTTCCTAAGGAAAGCTAAGCCTGGGGTTAGAGTGCATGACTTGCACTTTCAAAATAAACTGAGAAGCTTTTTTTGGGGGCAGTGTCAAATTGTGGCATTTTCAAGAGTGTCTTTAGGAGATAGGGGGTGGGATGATAGTCTTGGTCCAGAAAACACCTCAGGTTTGAAAGCAGTCTTAGAAACCTCCACTCCAGCTGCAGAAAATTCCAGGTTATTCTCTCTTCAGCCTGGTTTAGACAGCTGGTGACTGAAGCAAAGGAAGATGTAGACTACTGATATTTTTTATGTAGCCTCATTGGTAATTAAGACATTAGGAGCTAAACTCAAGTAGAAAGTATCATTCATCTAAACAAATTAAAATGAGGAGATGTTTGGTGGAGCATCAACTGCCCATTGTGGTTTATGTTGTTTTTTGGGGTTTTTTTTTGATATTTTGATTAGTTTTTTTTTAATTGTGCCTCTTTCAAAGCACATCACCTGTCCCATGTAGCCACTGCCTAGCTGGAGACTTGGCTGCTTGGGTAGAGTTTAACACTTGTTCTGCTGAGGATCATGTGAAATCTGTTCTAGCTGTAGAAACCACTGCTCTTATTAGCAGAATATTACTCCAACAGGTGCAAGTTGCAGCACAAATCGTTGTGCTTTTGGCTCTACACCTCTCTAGAATTCATCATTTTTCCTCTCATTCTAGCTAAAGATACCAAGGCTCATGTAATTGAAAGTTATTATGGTTCCCATCCAATTTGTTACACCCCAGTTCTGTCTCTAGCTGGAAACTGCAGAGAGACAATGCTTTTCCAGCCTATTATTTTGCAAGAATGATAATTCTGATTTATTCTTTTCATCCCCACTTGGTCTCTAACTAATGAAGAAGGAAAGAAAAGGACACATGAGAAAAAAACATGAATTCCTAGACAGGTTATTTACATGTGAGTGCCTTTACACATTATAAAAACACATCAGCTCATGCAGAGCAGAAGTGTTTCAGAATTCCATCTTTTAAATGAATTCTAGAAATCCTAGTGCTCAGTTGCACTACTGCCCAGAATGGCTGAGTACCCAGAGGTGTCCAGCTGGAGAGATTTGTTATCATTATCAGGGTGCAGAGGGTGAGCTGTGCATTCTAAATAGCAAGTTCTTTGTATTTTTTTAAGGTCTCACACCAGCCAATCAAGAATTAGGGCAAACAGACCCAATTAATTATTTTTTGAAAGTTTGGGGCTAAGTAGATGGAATTGGCTCCCTGATTGCATAGCAGTTCTGGGTTTATGCTGTTTTCTGATTCTCATCACTGAACTTCCTTATCAAACAAGATACTGATGCAGTTTGTTATCCAGGTCTACTTGAATAAAGCAAATGGTGCAATATCCATCTGATAGTTAAATAGTCCAGGTGTTTTTGTCCACTAGTTACTATCATCCACTCAACTTTTACATTTCCAGCAATACATGAGTGTCTACAGATCTGTCCTATAGTTACTACTGCAGTCTATACTCTTAACAAGAAAAATCAGCAGATTTAAGCAAATTTAAGACTAATTTAAATTAAATACTGTGTGTCCTCATGCCACAACATTCTTCCCATGCCACGTTGGCCTTAAAGGAATTGCACGTGGTGCAATTTTGCTATTTGTTTAGTTTTGTTGGATTTTAAAAGGTTCCTTTTGACACCAGCTACGAGGCCAACAGTGATGGTGTTGGAGTGACTGTTATGTATCCACCTGTAAAACTCCAAGGGAGCACCACTGGGGCTGAGCTAGATAAGCTTTGCTTTACTGTTTTAATCTCTGTAAAGTTGAAATGGAGTTAATTGAAAGTACGCAGTTGATGCTGATGTCTCACCTGTTTCATACCAAGACATGCAGTATCTTCATTTATTTCTCTGTTTAAAGCCTAGTCTGACTTGGTGCAAGAATCACAGAATCACTATGGTTGGAAAAGACCTTTTAACAATTATCAAGTCTAATCACTATCTAACTCTACCAGGGCCACTACTAACTACACCATATCCTTAAGTACCACGTCTAGATGGCTTTTAAATGCATCCAGGGATGGTGAACAGGACTAGGAAGGGTTGTTTTTCTGAGTCAGTGTGGATTATGATCTGTCAATCAGTTGAGCAGCTTCTTTTCCAGATGTAGAGGATGACTACAGGGGAAAACCCACCTTTCAGCTTGCACTATTGTGTGTGTCTTGCCCTCCTTTCCCTCGAGAAACCTGGCTGTACTTACTGGGCACAGATAGCATCCTGAGGAAGGAGGGAAAAGGAGACAGACCTAATGATGACAGAGCAATTAACCTGTTTCACCTCCTAATCTCTTTAGAAGATGGGGACCTTGAAGCTGCTCTGCAGTTGAAGAGAAAACCTTAACTACTGCTCTAACAGCTCCTCTCAGCTGAGGTGCTTAAAGAAAAAAAAAGAAAAATCCCTTTACACTCCCTTACAGAGCAGATCAGCTGTTTCATATTTTTTCTGCACTGAAGCTGCTTTTCTGGCCTTTGCTCCTCCTCATAAATTGCTGGGTAGTAACCCAACCTGGGGACCACAAGGCTCAGCTACTAGAAACCAGCTCCAGCTGCAGAGGAAAAAGATGGAGACATTTCTTGCTCCTGTTGCTGTGTATTAAGAGCATCCAGGAGTGAAAACAACTCTCAGACGATTTACAGCCCTTGCCACACACTGAGTCACAGCACTGAGGATTCAATAAGAGGAGCCCTCCAGGTCCTTGAAATGCTTCTTTCAATGAGCACCCACTCCATCACACCAAGGCTAAGCGTAAACAAACTTTTCTAGCCCTACACTTATCTCAGCCACCTATCGGGCTTTTCTGACAACGCGTGGCAAACTCCGGAGGGGAAGGCAGCGCAGGCAGCTGCTCCCGGGGCTAGTTCAGCTTCGGGGATCAAACGAACATCCCCGAGGGTGTGATACGGGAGTGAAAGTCAGAGGGCTTGTGGGAGGGTGTCCTTTTAAAAATTAAATAAATTGGGTACCGCTGGGATCGTGTAATGAACACAGATGTGGAAGGGGTGGGGAAGGAGCGTCGGAGTTAAACAATTAAGGGGGGAATGAGCAGGGCTACTGCTCGGTTTGGGAGACGAGAGGGAGCCGGGCCGCGGTGGGAAGCAGCAGATCCGGGACTCGGGCCCAGGCGTCGTTTTTGACCCTCAGCCCAAATAGAAGGCGGGCGAAGCGTCCGTTCCCGCACCGCGCCACCTCCAGGAGCCTCTCCCCTCCCAGGAGAGCCTCTCCCAGCGGGGCAGGTAGCGGCTGCTCCCGCCGGTGAGCAGCGGGCGGGCTGGGACGGGAGGCCGGGCTGCGGGAGGGGGGGCAGAGGGCGGCCCGGGGGCCGGGCAGCGTGTGCGGGACAGCCGCGGGTGGGCCAGGCTCGCCTGCCGGGCAGCAGCTACATCGTGTTTGCTTTCCGATTCCCTCCTCGAGGGTGCGTTATCTGACTGTTATCTCCCCATAGAGATTAAGCGTGTAACTACACAAAAGAAGCCCCGAAGGTCTGTTTTCGCGCGCGGCTATACTTTCGCATTAGACCCGCTCTGATAAAAATTCGCTATCCGAGACCGGGCCTCCCGATTCGAAGATGCTTGGTTCCGCCGCTTCCCAGCTGCTGCCGCTGCTCGGCCAGGTCTGCAGTTCCTCCCGTCCCCCGCAGAGGGCAGAGCCGCTCCGCGCCTCGGAGCTGCCGCGGCCGCCTCCGAGCTCCCCGCTCCGCGCCGGTGGCCGCCGCCCCACGCTCGGCTCCGCCGCTCCCCGCGGTTTCCCCGCCTCGGGCCGGGCCGGTGCGTGAATTCCGGCCTCCAACCGGGCTGCGGGAGAGCGAGGTTCCAAAGGCTGCGACACGCACGGGGAAAGGCGTTGCCGTGGCCCGGCGCTGGGGAGCGGTGGCTGCCGCTGTGGGTAAGTGATGAATTAGCGTGAGCCGTGACCACCGCCGCGCCGGGACGTTCGTTCTCTCCTGCCCGAGTGGGCAAGTCACGGCGCTGGTTTTGTGTAGTCCTGTCTGAAGAAGCCTCTTCAGTAAATTTTCCTTCCAATACTACACTGAAGACCTGCAAAATAAGTTAGATTCCATTTTAGAGTTATATGAGAGTGATATCATGGCGTTAAATGCATTTCAAAGAGCTTTGATTATTTAAATTATTATTATTGCTAATTGGTAATTCATGTATGACGTTCACCAGGACATATTTATAAGGGATGGAAGAAGTGCAAGCAGAAATAGGATGCTCCCACATGATCTCTTTTGCCTTGGCTCATTTCTTCTCCTGTGAAAACACTAAACTTCTTAAAACTAAGAGCAAGGGTAAAAGTAGAGATGGAGATGCCATTGTGGGGTACCCTGATTCAATTACTGGCTGCAGTGAATGCTTGTGTGGTGGACCTCAAGCAGGTGAAACAGTATTTCTGCCTCAATTCATGTGGGGCAGAGACTGGACGTGAAATTCCTCTCATTCATGAGAAGTACCCTAAGAACATGTCATCTTAGTTGTAAACTTTTGCCACTCAGAGAAGTTAAATCTTGAAGTAGTCACAGGCTTCTTGAAGTAGTCACAGGCTAGAAGAACTTTTCCCTGCTTAAAGGCAGGTCTGACAGCTGTCAGAGAGCAGCCATCCTTGTTAATGCTGCATCTCTGCCAGATAACCAAGAGAAAGTGCTGGATGTGAGTCTGAGCTGCCTGGGCTGCATCAGCATGCATGGGAGTGCAGGCTCTGGTGGAATTAGGGCTCTGCATGGCTCAGGCCTTTCTTTAAAAGGACTGAAAACATCCAGTCTCATCTTCCCCTTCCATTTGACATCAGTTTTGAAGGGGAAGACAGCCTCTCCCAACTCCACAAGGAGTTTTTCCTCACGGAATATATGCTCTCGATAGCCACCATGGGCTGACTCTAGTGCCTTCCAGAGCTTGGATGGAAACTATGGCCAAAAACTGCTCATTCTTGTCAGGATTTTGGTAGTTCTTGAGCAGCAGAGAGTGGGGATCTGTTGTGTGCTCATGCAGGCTGGGGGGCAACTTTAGCCCTTGCCTTTTGGACTTGGATGCTTCAAGGGGCGTTTACATTCATACATTGATTTCTCTCGTTGGAAATTCAGCTCAGGCTGCTCTTCATGGGTTAAAGGAATTTCCAATGTGATAGGAAAAGAAATATCTGCAAAGGTGATGATAACCAGAAGAAGGCCAGCTGACCTGAAAGCTAATTATACAGGGTGAGAAATTGTGATCGGAATTGTTATTTGTGGCCACAATTTAAGGTATCGATTGGGTTCCGAGCCATTTCAACTATCTTGTTTGTATCTCTTAACAATAACAAAATTTCCTATCAGCCTCTGGTCAGTAGGAGAGGAAATAGAGATAAAGGCAGCAGTGATGGTTTAAAGCCTGCCTCTCACTGCTTTCCACTCTTTGAGGCTTCAGTGCTTATTAGTGCACAGCAGAGCACGTCCTCGGAGCTGAATCACCTTCCCCTTGGGTTGTAGCTGCTTCAACTTGACAAGAGTTTTCTTCTGACACTATGAAACAACTGTAGTTCAGGAAGGGAGAGAACATTTCCATTTGCTTCTGGATTTTGTGGGCATTCCCACCCTTCCCTTATGGCTTTGTGGGTTCCGTGGGGGGACTGGCTTCTCTTGGGGTAGTCTCTTAGTTTTGACAGCATGCAACTAGGGTGAAAAAAATCCACCAGGTGATATAGGTGTTACAAAGGTCTTTATTCTTCTGGTTTATTTTTTATTTATTTTTTATTGAGAGAGATTTTGAACTAGGCTTTATGTTGTGTGAAAAGCCAAGAAGTGGAGGGTAGAGCATGAACCTGGGAATGTGTTCAAGATGATTTTCACTGGGGATCCTTTGGGTTGCTGTCCCAAACCAGCACTTTGGACAGAAGATCTCTGGAGATGTTGTGTCCGTGGTGTTATCTGGATGTGACACAAGGAGCAGCAGATGGCTGGTGCTTCTAGAAGCCAGGAGAAATGTGTGTGTATATGTGTGCAGAAGTGTTCACTGGCCAGGGATCTGGTTTCATGCTTCTCACCCACTGCAGCTGGCTTGAGAGGGACCTTGGACACTGACAACTGTAGCATTTGAGACTTGATTTGGCTGCCTTCCCAGTGTGGCTGGTTTAAGAAAGTGCCCTTGACACTTGGAGAAGGGGATGGATGCTGAACTTGGCTGTCTAACCTTGCTGGTCTCTCCCACTCTCCAGCCTGTGAAGAGGCATCACTTCTGTGTGGGCAAAAGGGAGTGCAGTCCCCTGGAGGAGTGTTTCTCTTCACTGGGGTATGGCTGGTAATCCAGGGAGATAATTCAAGAGCTCCAAGTGGTGCATAAACATCCTCCCTTTAATCCCTTTGCAGTCACATCCTTGCTCATCTCTGGTGTGCTGCCTGTCCTGAGCATGGCTGGGTAATAGTGGGATTAAAGGAGTGAGGACAAGGAAAGAGCAAGGTGCCTGTGAAGTCATGGAGGAGTCATTTTCACATGACTGAAAGACTTTTTTTTTTCTCTCTCTTTCTGATTCTTCCTTACAATCTGTGGACTGTTCTTATCTTCTGTTTATTATGGTCGTGGCCATTGGCATTTAAAATAGAAACAAGAGAACACCCCTATTTCAGCTGACATTAAGCAAAAGCAATGAGTCAGTGTTCATGTGTTTTAGTGATGCTGGTTAAAGCAGTGTGTGAGCACATTTCTTTAAAAGCTATTCTGAATATTTAAAAAAAAACCCCACAACCATTTTTCTTCATCCTAGCTACTTTACAATGGCTTTTATTTATTCTTTCTCTCTCCCTGTGCTGATGTTGAGCTTCTGCTTTTATTCCTAGAAAATCTAGTAGAGTGCTATTCTGTTTACTTGGAGAAAAGCAGTATATTTCTGGCTAATAGGCTGAAATAAAGCAATAAAGTAGAGTGTCATGAATGCTCATAAATTCAAGGTTTGTCAGCTTAGGAAAGAGGCACTGCTGCTTTACTCTGTGTTTCTGAATTGGCAGGGTTAAGTCCTGGCTTAAGCACTGTGGTTTGGATTAATGCTCTGGGATGTTAGCTAGAATCTGGTGCCTCAGGAAGGTGTGAGACATGGTGTTCTGAGTAATTACTGAATAACCAGCTCAGAAGGAAGGTTTTCCTTGGACAAAGACTGTTGTGGGATTTTTTTTGTTGCTGTTCTTTTTTTTTTTTTTTTTTTTTAAGGTTTTTACAGCAACAGCTGTGAAACAGAACAAGATCACTC